>JAYMTN010001087.1:0-13743 GCA_036897425.1 Erodium trifolium | reverse complement strand
ACCGAAATGTCAATAAAACCCGTTTTTTCACCAGATTCGATGATTCTTTCGACCTCAATTTTGAAAGATTTTAGAAATAACCTAAGTTTTACGATTGTGATTGAAAAATAATATCATATATCAAAAGAAGAGTAAAAACAGAGAAATTGAAATACAACTTAAGGAAAGGAGGTTGAGGACTCAGTGAGAGAGAAGTGGGAAGAGGAGTGGTGTGTTACTGTGTCTGAAAATATCTTCAACCCGATGGATCCAAACCCGACCCAGCTGATTACTGCCCAACAGCTCACAGTCACACACTTGATACACGTGACAGTGGCACACCACCAGTCTACTAGCCACGCGTGAGCTAACGTGGCTCGCGCTCACAGAAACTCGTTTTCTTCTTTCCTAAGACAAATACACTCAAACTTTACTAACAATGTATTTGCTTCTTAACTTGGAAATTTTGAAATTTAATTACACTTGTTAAGTTCATTTTCAGTTTCTATATAACTTTCTAGTAGCTGTTTCAGACGAACGGCCACCGTCTCAGTCGGAGAAGACGGACTAGGACTGTCCTTTTCTACGCACACTGTTCGGAGATACTCGGAAAAAAGCACCGGTACGTAGTACGCACTCCATTTTTATTTATTTATAAAGTATAGTTTCTGGCTTTCTTTCCATTCTCTCTCTCTTACCGTCCCTTTTAGTTACCAATGTCGTGGCCGTACAGCCTCTCACTGACCTAGCCCGGCGCCGTCGCCGGACATGGAAGTTTGCGGAAACGCTAAACTGATAAAGTTGTTGTTCTAGTGTGTGTGTAGCTACCGAGAGTGGGCTATTTTGCTACTGTTTTTGTTGAGAATTTTGGAAAGTGGTGTGATTAGATTTGATGAGTAGTGATTGTATAGTGGTGTGTGAAGGTGTGAATACTCAACTTACGGTGCCATCTCTCCTGCGACAGTGATGAGTAACATGTTCAAAGGTTCGGGGTCGCCTTACCGGCGCTCCGACCTTGAGGCCGGAAATAGCCGCCGTTCTGGAGAAGAAGATGACGAGTCGTCTTCTGACCCTTTCTCCATAACTAGAACCAAACATGCTTCAATTGAACGATTGAGGCGCTGGAGGGTAAGTTTGTATTTCAATTTCCTTGTTATTAATCATGCTTGTTTATATGCTCATACCTATGGATTTCATTGCATAGTTCAGTTTTAGGTATTCTGTTGTGTTTCTGGATTACTATATCAGTATGTGTTTATGATTGACAAGTCAAGGGTCATGTGATGCAAAAACTGCTTTGAACATAGGAAAATGTATTAAAAATTGAATGCAACAATATTCTTAATTGAATTGAAGAAATTGGAGGGTAGCAATTTGACACACTCTTATACCTTATTAAGGTAGGATATAACCGGACTTCAACAGTACCAAATACATATCTATAAATGATTCCAGGCTCTGATTATAATCTTATTTAGATGATACACATAATAAAGTTGATTAACCGCCCACAATCTATCTAGTAATATTTTGTGAAGTAGTTAATAGTCAACAGTAGTAAACAACCAAAATGCAAATTAGAATGCGAAACAGTTATTTTAATTTGATTAGGGGGAGTTTTTTTCAACTTCAATCGAAACCATGTGAAAGAATCGAGCTGAGGTTGAAACATTCATTTTGCTTGGTTCTAACAACCATAAATGTAGTATTTTATATTGCCCGATAATAGTTTCCACTCTATCAATTGTTGTTGAGAGTTAACACAATTTTTGGTTTCTGCAGCGAGCGGCACTTGTGCTGAATGCTTCTCGTAGATTTCGATATACCTTAGACTTGAAAAAAGAAGAACAGAAGAGGAAAATATTATCAAAAATTAGAGCCCCTGTACAAGCTGTACGGGTAACTACAATTCCTTATGCTTAACTGTTTTCTATACACATAGCATAATTCTTTTATTTCTGATCTACAATTTGTGCAATTTAGGCTGCAAACCTTCTTATAGATGCCGGGGAACAAGGAAATGGTAAGCCTCTCATGTGTGTGTGTATATATACACATGTTATCTTGTTACATGCTTGATAGTTGATATGGTGTTTATTTTCATTTTTTTTTTTTACTTTTGATTGTGTTCTGTGTGATGCCTTGTTCAAAGGTTGTAACAAAGATACGACTTTAATTACTTCCGTTGTGTGTTTGTTTTGTTAGCAAGACTACTTATATGTGGTATTCCAGTAGGATATCTCCAAGGTCTGAGCTTCACAAGCCTGGGACGAGAGCATATTGATGATTCCTATATTTAATTGCTTAACTGAATATGTGTTTTGAGAACCTGCTGGCTGAATATTCTCATATCAATAATCGTGCATTTTGTATTTAATAAGTCTGATCACTATGTACTTCAAGCTGCCAATTTTAGCCCCAATGGACATTTAATTTTCACCCCCTCCCCTTTGAATCTTCCCTTACTTTTTTCAACTTGCCACTCAACATTTTTCTTCTTCAACCTCAGCTTATATCCTTCTCTGGTCTTGTTCTGCTCCTTGTTCAAATGCTATTGATGTTAAATGGGTTGCTACTATCATTGAGCGAAAAGTTTTCTGACAATTATTTTTTCTTTTCCCAAAATATAATATGAACTTTTATGTCTAATAGTAAAGTAAGTTAAAGCCATCTTCTCTCTGTATGATGGTAGATGGTGTGCAATACTCAGGAAAAAAAGGACGGACAATGTGTTAATTGGAAATTATATTCTGTGTTATATTTAACCTTCTTTATCCTTACTTTCATATGTGAAATACATGTCTGTTGTTGCTGGTATTTACTTTGATAGGTTGGTGTTGAAAATTTACATTCCTTGTTGTTAAGTATTGCACCACTTATCTAGTTATCTCTACTTAAGGTTGCACACGAGCAATGTACTTCTTGGTTGACTCAGTTATTTTGTATTAGGAACCCCAGAACTACCTTCAAGCCCCAAGGGTGATTTTACAATCAAACAAGAAGAACTTGCTTCTATTTCAAGGGATCACAATCTTGCTGCTCTTCAAGGCATTGGCGGGGCAAGTTGACAATAGAAGCACATAAATCTGTTTTCAGTTGTGTTATTTATGAAATTTTCTAACGTATTTTCTGTCGTGCCTTTTCATCAGGTTAAAGGACTAGCAGAAATGTTGAAAACAAACTTAGAGAAAGGTATTCATGGTGATGATGCTGATTTACTTAAACGGAGGACTACTTTCGGATCAAACACGTATCCTCGAAAAAAAGGACGTAGTTTTTGGGTACTTTATCAAGATTCAAAGTTTTGTGATTGTTATTCTCTTCTACCAGTTTCTAGTTCAGCTTAATTTACTATTTCACTGTCTAGAGTATCGGCTGATATGCTTACATGGATTTTGGTGGTTTTTAAGATGTTCCTCTGGGAGGCATGGCAGGATCTTACTCTGATCATATTGATGGTAGCTGCTGTGGCTTCTTTAGCACTGGGTATAAAGACTGAGGTGAGGTCTAAGCTAGCGCATTGAGCATATCTGTTTAAAGTATGCTATGCTCTTTAGGGAATACAAACTAAAAAAACATAGCTAGCTATCTCTATTTGGGACATTAGCACTATATAATCAAGTTTCATGCGATCAGCGTTCATTTTAAGTACCCTTATAATTGTATATAGCAACCAAGCTAGTTGTAAGAGAAACTGCATGAATGCTTAAGCTTATCCTCTTGGAACCTTCCACTTACTTGTATTCTCCAATTGTCCTCCGGCACTGCTACTACCTAGTGCTATCTTCTCTGTTAAGTTATGTGTTATCATGTGATTTTTTTTACTACTTCCATGTCAACTTGTCCTGAGCAACTAAATATTTCTAATATCCTCCATTGTTTTACAATCACTTTGAAAGAAACCAAGTACTTAAAATGACCACTTCAGTCCGTTTGGCAATTTTTAGCCTTCTTTCTCAAGCCAAGTAAATCTTGTAAAGCTACCTTTGCATACTGAATCATATTATGATCTATGTAAAAGTTTTTAATATATGCTACTCATATCTGTGTAGGGTATTAAAGAAGGATGGTATGATGGTGGGAGCATTGCTTTTGCAGTTATGCTAGTTATTTTTGTTACAGGTACTGAATTGGATTTGTAAGGTCGCTATACAATGTATCTTACTTTTTTTTTTGTTAATATCTTAATAATTGATTTATTTTTCCATCTTTCATTGCAGCTATAAGTGATTATAAACAATCACTCCAGTTCCAAAATTTAAACGAGGAGAAGAGGAATATACACATGGAGGTATTGCTTTCATATTTACTTTTCATAGATATATAGATAATATTCAATATACATGTATACACGTGTTGAATGTGCATCTGAAAGTGCACATGGTTAGGTGATAAGAGGCGGTAGGAGAGTGGAGGTCTCAATATATGATATTGTTGTGGGTGACGTTATACCGCTTAATATTGGTGATCAGGTAAGTGGTTTCGTTTTGTGAGTTCTGCTATCTAGTATTCTAAAAATATCATCAACTTGACATCCTTTCAATAGGTACCTGCTGACGGAGTTCTGATATCTGGTCATTCTCTTTCAATCGATGAATCAAGCATGACCGGAGAGAGCAAAATAGTAACTTTCTATCACCATTCCTGCAGGATTGTGATATGTTTATTGATTTTCTATTCTTCTAATAAAATAATGTTGCCTTTTTGAAGGTGCACAAGGATTCCAAGGAGCCATTTTTTATGTCTGGTTGCAAAGTAGCTGATGGTAGTGGCACCATGCTGGTACACTTCCAAATCAAATGCTCTTTTTTCCCCTTGTCTTCTTGTCCTGAAAGATTACAAACAGTGTGGGCCTCTTTAGGCTTGATATATAGTAATACATTTAGGACACCAACAAAAAACCAAGCTATTTCTTGAACATCATTACATATAATCTTCAATATTCCTTACAAAATGAACAACGAATAAGTGAATTCCTAAGTTTATCTTACGTTAATTTGATACTTTTTTTTGTAGTTTTACTTACAAACTTGATATAAGGGGTTAATACTCTGGATGAAAATCAATTCACAACAGAACTTGCCTCATTATTAGTGCTTCATCTAAACTTACCTTTTCAGAGAGACATGCTCGATTGGTGTTTAGAGCCTTTTCCCCGTCTTTTTGAAATTGCAGTAGAATATCTAGGAATGAAAAATAGGCAGAAGGGTTGGTGTTTCAATTTTGAATTTGTTCCCTAAATTAGCAAATTGTGTATTTAGCTATAGGTGGAACAGCTGGCTCCACAATATTTTTGTTAGGCACTTTTTTGTCATCTCTCTTTCTTATTGTAACATTTTGCAGGATACCCGTCTTGATTTCTAGCTGTTTGTGCAAGGGTTGTGGTCTAGCTGTATGTTTCTAGAACACGAGGCATCATAAACCATGTCATAAGCATACTGAAATTATGGTTGTTGAGGAGTTGCTAATGCCATTGCATCATGTTATGCGAATAAACACATAATTAAACTATTGATTACATATGAAGAAACACAATTCAAACTTTTCATTGGTTACATTCTCTTACTAAAACCTGATTGTAATATTCAAATCAATATGTTTTAACTTGTTCCTAGATATTGTCTAGCCTATATTTCTCTGCTTCTTGCATTGGTTGATTGGGGATATTTTTCATAGGTAACAAGTGTTGGGATAAATACTGAATGGGGATTGCTCATGGCTAGTATTTCAGAAGACACGGGTGAAGAGACACCTTTGCAGGTTATTATAAGTAACAATTTTTGTTGTTTTAATGTAGTGTTCTTTTTGTTCCTACTGTTTTTATCCATCTCATTTTCTTATATCTCTTGAACCAGGTTCGCTTAAATGGGGTAGCAACTTTTATTGGTATTGTTGGACTCACTGTAGCATTTGCTGTACTGGTTGTCTTGTTGGCCAGGTAAGTCGGATCTCTGTCTGAATACATGTACACATGGACTGTGTGAAAAGTTGACAACTTCATCATTTGCTATTATACAGGTACTTCACTGGTCATAGCAAAGATTCAAATGGTAGTGTTCAGTTCACAGCAGGTAAAACAAAAATTGGCGACGCCGTAGATGGAGCCATCAAAATAGTGACCGTTGCTGTAAGTGCCCTTCCAACTAATAATTGTTATTTATTTATTTGTGAGCCTAGGCATTATGATTTACACTAACTCCCTAATATTCTAGGTCACAATTGTTGTGGTTGCTGTGCCTGAGGGGCTTCCCTTAGCAGTTACTTTGACGTAAGTATGCTTAACCCTTTGATTTAAGTTGATGGTAGTTTCTATTTCATTTTATTTGTCTGGATTTGAAATGATATTAAGTGGGTTTTGCATATACACATTTATCTCTGCTTACCTACTTCGGGCTGCATGTTTTGTCGTTAACTTGTAATTATGGACTTTATATCTTTTCTTTTTCGCGACAATTGAATGCATTTTTTGCACCTCCTTATACTGTTCTCAACTATTGGCGCAGTTTATTATGAAGACATCCGATTATATTTTTCCTGATATATGGCGAAAATTAGAGCATTTAATTTCTGTTGGTAACAATTATTGTTCGTATAATTAGTTAAATCATTTGTCATGATCACATGTTCTCTACTATCCGCTTTCCTTGGATGCCATTGTTGACAAAAACTCGTTTAGAATTGCAATCAATGCATTGAATAGACGTATTTTGCATTTTCTTCATGCAAGTGTGGCTAATTAATCCTTAAAGTGGGACAAGCCTATAATATAACTAATGGCTAAGGTCTTATTTTAAATTTAAGAGTGTTGCATCCACTTGGGGAGAACATAGATTCTAGGATAATGAGGTATGTACTTGAATCAACTTGTGTTCATGATACTCAAGGATAGTGAAGTCTTTAGCAAATGAATAGTAAAAGTACATAACTTCTTGGTAACTCTAGCATCAGGCAGATTTTAGGCTTTTATCTGCTGTTAAAAGTGTGCAAGAAGGTTGGGAAGAAAAAAAAATTCTGACTTCAATTCTGATTTACCAAGTTCTCTGCTCTACTTGAATTGTGCTTCCTATTCTGACTTCAATTCTGATTTACCAAATTCTCTGCTCTACTTGAATTATGCTTTCTTAATTAGGATGTTTGTTTGATTTCATTGCAGCCTTGCTTACTCAATGAGAAAAATGATGGCAGATAAGGCACTGGTATGCATGATTAAAACATCAGTAGTTGCACTGTAATTAAACCTTTACACACACACAAACCCATTTGGCTAAATGAAAGTCAACTGTAGGTGCGGAGGCTTTCTGCCTGTGAAACAATGGGCTCTGCCACAACCATTTGCAGTGACAAAACTGGAACTTTAACTCTGAATCAGGTTTTGCATCTTTTTAAATTTTCTCTTTAAGCAAACGTAGTTGGGGTGGGGAGTTAGTGCAAAAGTGACAATTTCTACTTGCATAACATGTATTACTGCTTCTTCAAGATGGCTGTGGTTGAGGCTTATGTTGGTGGGAAGAAAATGGATCCTCCAGACAGTAGTTCCCAATTGTCTCCTATGCAATGCTCACTACTTATTGAAGGCATTGGCCAGAATACTAACGGAAGTGTTTTCACAGCTGAGGTGAGTTTAAGGGATTATCATGTTAGCATTAATTCATGATTTGCAGACACTTTTGTTTAATATTACTGTTGATGTCTGTCTACTTCAGGGTGATGGAAATGTGGAGGTTTCGGGATCACCAACCGAGAAAGCCATTCTTCAGTGGGGGATGAAGGTTCTTTTTAACTCCTAATTTGATCAAATTGTCCTTTTAATTTCTATTATCTACTTACTTCTACTTTGATATTTTTTTACAGCTCGGGATGAAATTTGATGCTGTTAGATCTGCGTCTTCAATAATTCACGTATTTCCCTTCAATTCAGAGAAAAAACGAGGTGGCATGGCACTACAGCTGGTAATGTCCTTGCAAATATAGTAATATTACCATCATAAAGGCGTGCATGAAACCATGAATTAATATAAGCTATGATGCTTTGAACTGTTTTTTCTCCCAAACTATAGCAAGCTGTGTTGAAATATTCCTTGTTGCACCTCTTTGGCATCGTGATATTATGATAGTAGGACTCTACTTGCAATATATATCTGATTACTTCTGATAAACATTCCGTGTATGTCCAGAAATATGGGCTATCTCTGAAAATTCATGCTTTGCATTTTAATAATATTACTAATGATTTCATTGATTTTCTTATCATAATGACAGCCGGACTCCCAGGTCCATATACACTGGAAAGGTGCTGCTGAAATAGTCCTAGCTTCATGTACATCTTACATTGATGCAAATGATGAAGTAGTATCAATGGATGAACAAAAGGTTTGATAAAATCTTGCCTTCTGTTGATATCTGCTTCGGTCAATGTAGACCAGGATGTCACTATTTTGTTATAGAAATTATCGTCTGATGTTTTCACCTTTTCCCTTCCATGACTCCATTCTTACTGAATGTAGTCTTCTCAAATTTTGGAACCTTGAAATAAAGTGGCCTAAACTGTAGAAGTGGGTTTAGTAGAAATTATGAGGCATGGATTGCGTTATATATTTGAACATTTTAGCTAGTACCGCATAGAATATTATTTCAAAAAGTTAATTTTAGTTTTCTAACGAAACTTCTGCGTGCCTGTGAAGCTCAAGGCAGAATCATCTTTCATTTTGTGGCAAGCTCATCCGCTTTCTTGTCTTGCCTGATATTTTTGCTTCTTATTTCTCCTTTGCAGGCACTTGTTATTGGCAAGTTGGTTTTTTACTGTTTTTGTTAGTTTGGGATTGAGCTGTTGCTCTCCCCTATTTCTTGTATTTTATCTTAGAATACCTGGAATAAAATCAATCTCGTTTATAAAAAAAAAAGTTAATTTTAGTTTTCTAACAAAACTTCTCACTATGCAGAAGATTTACTTTAGAAAGTCTATTGAGGACATGGCCACAACCAGTTTGCGCTGTGTTGCTATTGCTTACAGACCATACGAGGTGGACAAAGTTCCAACGGGTGAAACAGAACTATCTAAGTGGGTGTTGCCTGAAGATGATCTCATCTTGCTTGCTATTGTCGGTATAAAGGTATATACATTCTGAGTTCATTTAATGTTTCAACATTTATATTGATTGCTTTGCTTCAGTGGGAAAACTACAGCAATTTAGTGCTCTTCCTTTTTTTAGTACTAGTAGTAGTAGTAGCACTTAGATTAATGGTGGATGGAAACAATGGAAAACTCTGAATTCCATGACAAGGTTTAAAATAATTTCAAATATAAATGTTGCACTGAATTCTGTAATCCTAGTTCTTTAAGGCAGTCCTGGTTACTCCGTGTCTTATGAGTTCAGATTGTATAAAAAGAGACATAGGTCTTGTTGGAAAAAGTTTTTGCACACTTGTCATACTTTATTCTTTAAGAAGTAATATTTTCTGGTGCTTTAGTTTATTATGGTTCCAACTCACTGTGGTACTATTATCTACATGTGTAATGCATAGTTACACTCTTGATTTTGGAGGAGGCAACAGGAATAAAGTAATTGGGAACATATTAAAAAAATAATTCAAAAGGGTTGTCTATCACCACCTTTCATTTTTAGGGCTCGGCTTCCCCCCTGGTATCAACCAGGGTGGATTCGTACTGGGGTTAGGTATCATATTGGGTAGGTGGTGCTTATGAAGAAAATATGGCACCTGACTGTTTTGGGTTATATTTGCTTTGAACTTTTAGCACTCTTCTTTGGAATCTTCCTATTATCTTTCTCACACCTCAATATGTTGGGAGCTTCTCCCATTGGGCTACCTATTTGTTTTAACTTCTTTCTTTTCATTGCTATGTTAAGCAAAGTATATATAAAAAAGAGTATAAAATTTATATCATTTCATTGCAGGATCCTTGCCGCCCAGGTGTAAAAGAAGCAGTGCGACTATGTCAAAATGCTGGTGTTAAGGTAATTCTTTATCATGGTGTCTCTATGCTACGTGTTGGAAATATGCTGCTATTAATACATGTGGAAATTGTTTTTAGTGCACTACTTTAGTTTGTCAGATACGAAATGGGCATTTATCTTGTGAAGTTCGGTTATGGTCTTACTGTTGTACTGGTGGTTAACTTATAATTGGGGCATCATACATATATTTTCAGAATACATGTTCCATTTGTTTGTTATAGTATATGTTCTATCGCTATGATTGTCTTATGTTTGATCATGGCTACATTTAGAAAAGTTAGTTGTTAATAATAGGGAAGGAGGAACGCACTGAGAATGTAGAGTTGTTCCAATGATTCATTCTTTGAGGAGGCATGCTTATCTTGGGTAACTTGAGTTTGTGCAATAGAAAATGCTACTGTCAGTTTTATGACCTCGATGATTCCAAAACACCAACCTTTTGCAAAAGAAGATCCTTACGTAGTTGGGAAATGCTCATTTTGATAAGTTCCATTTCCATTGAGTTTGTGGAACAAAAAGTTGCTTTCCTTTTTATCACCTCGATGACCTCAATACATCAACCTATTGTTTCAAATGGTTGTATTTATATTATGCTCAATATCCTAGAGCGGAGCCTTATATCTTGTTGCCTAAAGGTACGCATGGTCACTGGTGACAACCCTCAAACTGCTAAAGCTATTGCATTGGAATGTGGGATACTCAGTTCAAGTGATGAAGCAACAGAGCCATATGTCATTGAAGGAAAAGTATTTCGTGCGCTATCTGATGCCGAAAGAGAAGATTTTGCCGAGAAGATATCGGTATCTAGTTCTTTGATTCTCTTTATCTTACTGTTTTGTGTGTCCAATTGAAAAATTGAGTACATGGGTTACATATGTAGGTCATGGGAAGGTCATCACCTAATGACAAACTTCTGCTTGTACAAGCACTGAGAAGGAGGGGTCATGTTGTTGCCGTCACTGGAGATGGAACCAATGATGCTCCTGCACTGCACGAGGTTTGTTTATTATCCTTTTAATTGTTGCTCTACTTGGTATGACATGGTGAAATTTAGGAGTTGTATTCACACACAAAAAGTTATATTGGATGGTGTGAGAGGTTAATGCAGAGTGTAATCAATATATGTTTGTTACATTATCTTCTCTCATGCTTGGTTTTACTGCTTTTTTGTACTAATTTTTCTTTCTTGTTGGAATTGTTTCAAATTCTACTGTTCTGGAAATTAGGCAGATATTGGTCTTGCAATGGGTATTGCGGGGACAGAAGTCGCCAAAGAAAGCTCAGATATCATAATATTAGACGACGATTTTGCTTCAGTTGTGAAGGTTAGTTGCTCTAAATGTAGTTCTGGAACCATTTATGTTTTATCAGTTTTATGAAAAATCGTTGTTAAGAATAATCTTGATTGAACTGTTTGTCAGCAACACAAATTTTATTTATCATTAATAGACATTATCTGTTTGATGTGAAAACCAGATAGGCTTTTTATTCTTCCTTTATGTGTTGTTGTAATAATGATTTTATCCTTTTGGTCGTAGGTTGTTCGCTGGGGACGATCTGTATATGCAAATATCCAGAAATTTATCCAGTTTCAGCTTACAGTTAATGTTGCGGCTCTTGTAATTAATGTTGTGGCTGCAATTTCCTCCGGTGATGTTCCACTCAATGCAGTGCAGGTTGGGGCTGTGTCCTGGGTTGGTGATTACTTATATTGCTTGCTGCATAGTTTCTAATATGCTCGGTCTTTGGACAGCTTCTTTGGGTTAATCTTATTATGGATACTCTTGGAGCACTTGCGCTAGCTACTGAACCACCAACTGATCACCTGATGCACAGGGCTCCAGTTGGTCGTAGGTATGAATTCTTATTTATATAGGCAGATGTAATGTATCCTAAGGTTGTAGAGAACATGTTGAAATTATTATAGGTGTATTGGTGGTAGCTTCATGCATATCCATTATTATTCATGTTCAAGTCAGTTGGTACTTTGAATCATAAGGTTGTATTAGTACGATCCTACTTATTTGGCTCTTGAGAGTATCAATGCTTTTATCTGAAAGTATAAAAGTAAAGATGCTATTTCTGACCATTTTTAGCTTTGGATCTTTTCAAGTTGGTTGATTTCACAAAAGAAATTGTTTTGATAGGAAAGAAGGGGTTGGCGAATGTGTTACGGTCTTGCTAAGATGTCATTCCAACTAAAAAGTTGCTTAACATCGAATCATGGAGTAGTGTTAGGGTTCAGTTGAATTAATGTTTTCCTGTGGTTTGCTTTGAGCTTTTTGGTAAATAAATCATGTTGTGTGCATACTGATGACTGCTCTGTGTTTCCAGAGAACCCCTTATTACAAATATCATGTGGAGGAACTTACTAATACAGGTACATATGACCTTTCATGTTAGTGGGATATTTCCGGTAGGAATATGTGTTGAGTGGTCTTGTATATTATTTACTGACATTGTGAATTCTTAGGCTCTGTATCAAGTTATTGTGCTACTTATCCTCAACTTCCGTGGCCTGAGTATACTTCATTTGGAGCACGAGAGCAGTGATCATGCTAACAAAGTGAAGAATACATTGATATTCAATGCTTTTGTTCTTTGTCAAGTAAGTCCACTACCTTGACCTGGCGAAGTTTTGCATTCCTTGTAGTATTTTACATTCACAGCCTCTTTCTTTTCGAGTTTTAAAGAGTAGGTAATTCATCAGGCTGTTTGCTCTAAGAAGGGCTTCATGAATATGATCGAGATTTTTAACATTTTGTTTTGAAAATAGTCTTATGCAAAAATCTCTGTATTAGTCTACATGAATATATATGCCTTAGAAAATAATTAATTCTTCCAACTGCAGATTTTCAACGAGTTTAATGCTCGGAAGCCTGACCAGTTTAACGTGTTCAAGGGCATTACCAAAAATCGTCTCTTTATGGGCATTGTGGGAATAACTCTCGTTCTTCAGGTAGAGCTCATATTGGGTGGGTAGTGTTTTCGGCTGGACTGCATGGAGCAGGTTGAATTTCTAACCTGTGCTTATTTTTAGGTCGTCATTGTGATGTTCCTTGGGAAGTTC
Source organism: Erodium trifolium (assembly GCA_036897425.1). Classification (NCBI taxonomy): domain Eukaryota; kingdom Viridiplantae; phylum Streptophyta; class Magnoliopsida; order Geraniales; family Geraniaceae; genus Erodium; species Erodium trifolium. The sequence goes on along the minus strand of JAYMTN010001087.1, from coordinate 720 downwards.
ACTAAGACAACAAGGCTGAATTGGTGGCAGTGGATTGTTTGTATTGTTATTGGTTTTATCAGGTTAGTTTATGTGGTGTATGATATAAATACCCAATTGTCCATTCTTGTGATATCTGACCCTTCTCTATGTTGAACCAGTTGGCCCCTTGCAGCTCTAGGGAAGCTAATACCAGTTCCAGAAACTCCATTGAGTGATTTCTTCACCAAAAAACACTACGGGAAAAGTTCTCAAAGTAAGACGGAAACACAGCAGTGATGTGAACATACGAAAGATTATAGGCTGCTATGGTGTTCTTTGTTTTACTTGCCAAATGTTTCACAGGTGTCCAGTCTTTAGGAATGATACGTTTTGATAGTGGATGGATGCGTTCCTTTTCTCTTGACAAAGGAAACAGTTATTTTGTTTGAGTTTGATTGTTTGGCTTAATTATGTGTCACAAGCAAAGAAGGAAGTGATTTTGTGCAAGTTTTGTGTTGTTTTCTAGGTGCCTGAGCGAGTTTTTCGTTGAGGTACTCACAGGTTCATAGTTGTTTTTTAAGCTGATTAAATATGGGTCTACTAGAGCATTGGAGTATCTATAGTCGAGTCTCTTTCAGTGGTCTCTGCTTCTGATTTCGGTGATCAAAGGCCGGCTCCCCCGTTGTTTTTTTTTTTGATAAGCTCGACATTTTATTAAGAAAGAGACACTTTCCAAGAAGGAAAGACTAAGGCGGTCAA
>JAYMTN010001086.1:0-13747 GCA_036897425.1 Erodium trifolium | reverse complement strand
AAAAATTTAACAGAAAAATGGGTTATCTGTTTAAAACAATACTTAAGGGTATGTATCGGTTAGAAAAAATACTTAAGGGTAGCAATCAGTTAAATGAGTCACGTTTTGGGTAGGTATCCGTAGTTTTTCCTTTTTTTTTGTCAAATTCAATATGCATAGCATCCTAAAAATTATTTAGGGGTCAATTGAAGATATACTTTTCAATCAAGGAGTGATGAATTGAAAAAAGAACATGTAAAATTGGTTAGTAAAAACTCAGGCACCTTTTATTTATTCACATAAAACAACGGTTTCCGTCAGTTCTTTTGCAAAAACTAACACCCACCTTTGTTTTGAGGGGGGCTTGAGAAAAACTTTGCAAAACAACGTTAGTTTTTTGGAAAAACAGACAGCGCATCAATATGATTCAACGGAAACCGATGTTTTATGTGAATAAATGAAAGGCGTCGGTGTGATTTTGTAAACAAATGAACTTTGCCGTTAGTTTGTGTTAAGAAATGTGAAAAGAAGGTAAGTAGGATTTTCCTTATACATGTATATTGTGTACAAAATGCAAAATGCAAAATAGTGAACGGTGGATGAAAACAGATGCTCCACCAGTGATACGCTAGATCCTACCAACTCCGGACCCTCACTACTACGCAGTGTCTCATAAGCCTCACGGCTCAGATCCCTATAAAGTTTCTTATTCAAATTAAAATATCACATATATATTTATTTTTTGTGGATCATTACTACTTTTACCTTTATCTTTTATCTGTCATAATTTGTAGGGCATGGGTCTCTCCTCCGATCGATTATGCTACTACATTCAGGTACTGATTTATATTTTTATAAAGCTTCTTGATATTTAATTTCCTCAAATATAATACATAGAATATGTTAATAAATGGTGCTGAAAACATATGTTTTGTTTGCATTTGGTATCTATATATTCATTTTGTTAACCTCCATAAAGTTTTCAGAAATAATAAATAGAAAGGGATTATATGGTTTGGATACCAAATTTAACCAAGATCAACATTTTAGATAGTATGGAAGATTGCACAAAACAACCGAATGTTTGAGATTTGGCAACTTGTATCTATGGAAAAGAAAACTTGCGATTTGTAGCCCTAAAGTTTCACTTTTTTTGCACCCTTAGTTAAAAGTAACGGATTTCATCCAAAGTAATGCATCATGCACGTGACCTTCAGAATTTTCAAAAACACCACTTATATCTTCATGGTAAGAAAGAAAGACATTTTGGTAATCTATGACCCTTTATTAATCAAAGGAATGAGGGGTAAATAGTTTTCCACATCCGTTTTCTTAACTATATGTGATAAAGTATGCAAAAATATGAACCTTCAAAAATATAAGGTGCATGAGTTTTGTCTTAATTTGTCAAAAACACATACGTAAAGGTCGTTCCTCTCTAATTTCCCCGATACGAAAATTTAACTAAAACACATACATGAAGGTCATTCCTCTCTAATTTCCTCAATACGAAATATAACTAAGAACATTTCTTGGAATGTTCTCGAACATATGAATACTTAGTATCATTTTCATGCAAAGAGTTTCAGTTTGGATAGGATCCAAAGTTTGACTCAGATTGTCTCAAACTACTTGTTTTAAGAGGGAATACTCTCTTTTTAACCTTCGTTAAGAGTCACTTTACTGCACAGTGATAAACTTAAACTTCTCGCTCCTTAAATCACCCTGCCTCCCTATTTATGGGACAAGAGAGCCATATGACACAGAACAACCCCTACAAATATCTTATCCAACTATATATCAACGACCAAGCACCAAGGTTAAAAATTGTTAGGTGTTAATTGGCAGTTAGACCCTTTTGAGAATTAATCGGAAATAAACCGGGCAGGATAATAAAAAAATGACGGTTAGACGGCCCTGATCGGTATTTTTAGAACACTCCCAAGCACACATTTTGGATATGAAGCAGGAACGTATGAGCGGCTGAAGCTAGAGTACCATAAACCTTATTTAGAAGGTAAACCGAATTAACTACCTTAACTACCCAAACCGGGAAGGTTACAACGGTAAATAACCAAAAAAACCGACACTCAAGTACTCAACTACTGGTCGAGAGCGTTGGGTCCAGTACAGTAGCTGACGAGGTGGTTCCAAACCCACTGAACCAAAAACTTGCGCCTCGTCCCGTGCATGTTGTACGTGGCTCCATCCTCGCCGTCCATCACCTGCCCCGTGTACGACCCTCCTCCTCCGGTCCCGTATATCCCCTCGCACAGATCCGCTATCTCCACCGGGAAGCTAGGATCCGACCCGGCGTACCACGCGTTGACCAGCGGGTTCGTCGCCAGCTCAGCGATCTCGTGCGCGATCACGCTCACCATCCCGTCGACCCCAACGTCGTCGTTTGGTGACTTCATCGCCTTCAGTCCCGGCATGTACTCCGGCACCGCGAACGGGTACGCGCACACGCCGGGGCAGAGCTTGGCGGAGTTCCCCACCCACGCGTAAGGGAGCGTGTACCCCACGATCGACGGGAACGTGAAGTAATGGAACCCACAGACCTGGCCGCAGAAGTCCTGGACGTACACGTCGTCGGAGGTGAGGAGGAGGTAGAGCCCGCTCCTCGGGTTCACCGGCAGCGGCCTCGTGGTCGCCGTCACGGCGGCGTTGATGACCGACTGGACCGAGAGGCGCGTGAGCGACTTCCCGTGGGAGTAGAACCGGTCGCTCTTCTCCTCGCCGAGCCTGACGGACCGGGAGATGTTGGCCCCGGTCTGGTCCGTGTACTGCTGGACCGTGCGCCACCAGCCGGAGACGGAAGGGCGGCGGTGGCCGGCGGCGGAGATTGAGTTGATGAACTCGCGGATGATCTTCTTCTGGGATCTGCGCCACGTGCCGTACCAGATGGTGTGGACGGTGATGTTGGCGGTGAGGACCGGGCCCATGTGGTACCGGAGGTGGACGAAGTCGGAGGAGCCTTCGAATTTCTTTGAGCCGCTGTAGGCGAGCTCGGTTTTGTTGTTTTCAAGGTGAGGCCATGGCCGCCACGCGGCGGATGGGGAGGCGGAGAGGAGGAGGATCGCGGCGGCGATGAGGCTGAGGAGTACCGGAGCCGACGGAGGCTGGTACATGTTAGCGAATGTTTTTGAAAATGGCTACTGTGGCTCGCTTGCTCACAGCTTATATATATACACACAAAAACCAAGCTGTGAGGATTTGGGTTTAAAAATATCTCAGCTTAATAGTGCTAATTATAAACGTGACGTAGAAAATAAATATACATGTACTGCTATATTAACACTGAAACATAAATTCTAATTAGTATCTGATCGGAGCATCCATGATGGCACAAATCGAATCGGTCTAATATGGGTGGATGTCGTTTCCTTCATTTTCAGGTCTAACAGTTGAGAATGTCAAAGTGTTTTGAGATCGAATTGGGTCTAATTTATCAAAATTGCTAAAATAATTGTTGTCCACGCCACATAGTGAATCAATATTGGGTGTTAGGGTTTAATAGACGCGACAGTTGGGGCTGAGCATTCATAGATCTGACTATAGTATGATAGATTCGATGCCCTATTAAACATGGGTCAGACTTGTATTAGATCAATTAATTGCTTTCTAGATCGATATTTAGCACGAAATAGGCCCTTTTTGTGGGTACTCTCACGAATGAGAGATTGTTTAAAAGTGGTTTCTTTTGATTTGTTCTTGATCCAACGTCCCATGATATTGTTTGTGAATTCAAGTTATTTAGTTACATACACCATTTGTCACGTGATATAGGATTAAAAATACATATTCGTTTTGTTGATTTGACGCCAACATTGGGAAAAAGAGACAAATAAGAGCAAATCGTTATATTCATTAGAGATGCTCTTAATCTATATAACAAATTGATTCATGAACAAGAAACCGGATATTTAACTTATACAATATACCGAAACACTTGAGTCAAAACTCGACAACTCCACTAAAATTGAACAAATATAAGTCAAATATTTATTTCCAATCAAATCTATACTTTGTTTATGAACTCTTTTGACATAGAACCGATTTTGACAAATCTGAGCGCGAAGTTTTTAGTGGCGGACAATCAGATTCTATAAAGTGTGGGGCCGGGACGGTGGTGGGGCCGGATCGGACCCATCCTTCATCATGATCTGGGTACAATGCGATGGGTGGTCGTCTAACAGCCGTCGATCATCCCCTGACTTCAATCACGGCCGTTGCTTTTTTATCTTCTGGGTTAGCGCGGGAAAGTGGTGGGAGGGGTAGTTTCGGGAATCAGGAAGAGTGTTGGTTCGAGACTGTCTAGGGGACCGCGAGGAATGGTTCGTTAGTGTACAGTGAGTACAGTTCCGTTTTTGTGTTGTGTGGTCCTTTTGGCTTGGAAAGTTAGTAACGGAGAGGGGTTGTTTTGTGGATGCTAGTGTTAAGTGGAGCACATGGTGAATGTTGGAATGAGAAGGGGAGTTTTGTAGGGTTGCTTAAAGTGTTACTTCCAAATCTTGTCCTTGGGATAGGACTCTTTCGTTCCGGTGTTTGTGGTCCGTCTTCCATCGAACGGGTCGGTAGAAAATAGTGTTATCAGACGGGATAGTGGAGAGTCGGATGTAAATAGAGGAACCGGTCGTAGGTCATCGATTACGCATTGGATAAAAATGGGGTGAAATCATCTTTTTTCGATTTCCAATAAAGGGTAAAGCATTTTATCGACATGAGTACTTTATATAGAACAAAAAATTCAACTATTTATTTTAAAACCATTTTGGTATTAACCGTAGAAAAAGTAATGTGTTGTATTTGGACTTCAAAGAGTTTAACTTCAAATCGGATGCAAATTGATATCATCGGTCTGGTAAGAGCTGGAATGAGGATAAATCACTTATGTTGGCATTGTTATTGAAAGAAACATGTATCGCCTATTCAACACAACAGGGTAAAGGAGAATGGATGGGAACGAGGATGATAAAATGGCTCAAATATACCAGGAAATCGATATCCCATTCTAACAAGACTGAAAGAGAGGTCACAAAACCCGTTCTTATTGAGAGGCACAAGTATCTATGATCCAACGAGATGAGATAAATGAGAATGACAAATGTTTCGAGTTTGACAAAAGATTATATCTTTGGGCCTGACAAGGGTTGGAACGAGGTCAAGAAAATTCTTATGTTTCCATTCTTGCTAAGCGATGTATATATCACCGGTTCAACGGGACGAGACAAAGGATAATTATATGTGAATAAGGGTGATAAAATGTCTCGAGCCTGACGAGAAATTGATATTTCCGACCTGTCATAAGGTCAAACGGATATATAAAAGCAAAACTCGTTATGTTGTCATTCATACTGAGAGGTACATGTATCTTCTATCTAATTAGACAAGATAAAGGAGAATAAGATGTTCCAAACTTAAGGGAAAACTGATATCCTCCCCAGACAAGAGTTGCAACGGAGATCACAAAACCTATGATGTTGCTCCATTCTCATTGAGAGACACATATCATTGATTCAATAGAGCGATATTGAGGAAAATCATATGCGAACGAGAATGATAAAGCGTCTCGAACTTGACACGAAATTGATATTTCCAATCCCACAATAGCTAAAACGGAGATCATAAACGGGTAGGAGTAAAAAAAAAAATCAACCGATCTACGGCTAGGGATTGAGGTTCACCATATGTACTGTGGGCTCGGCAACAGGGAAGTAGAGTGTGAACGAGGGTTGTGTGCGGTGAATAAAAAAAAGTGTAAACCGGAGAGGGAACAAGCAATAAGAAGATCGGGCCGTGGGCTCAATCACGGAGTGAATTGCGGGACACTAATGACGAGAACTATCGTACAGCTCGAATTGAAAGCGACACGGGCCTATGGCCCACCTCAGAAACTATAGCGGCCAATCGGGCCCCACTTCGCTTCTGCTTGCGATTAATGTTCTGATAGATCTCACCACACCCAATCAAAACCCTTACAGACAAGCGTGCACTGACACTCGTTTCTTCACTTCTTCACGCGCGCATTGATTGCGTGAACAACAAAATGTACATGATGTCAGGACTTAAGAGTTAGTTCTAAACAATCGCAATTAAGCCCAAAATTCATCCATTTTTTATTCTCTATAAAGAGATAAAATATGGGTTTGACAAAAAAATATTTATTATTTCTAATGTGATTTAACTCGATTTGTGTAATTTTTACCGATTCGTAACGAGCGTATGTGTAATTTTTTTTATTTATGAAAACGATGTCTAAGTTTAGTGATAAAGCAAGATACGAATTAGGAAAATGTGGGATATATCCCTTATGATCCAGATTATAGTCCAGAACTCCTATAATCAGGTGTATTAGCGTTTAGGATCGATGCTTTTATCGCAGCTGACAACTTCAGTAATATAAGTAAATATATCATGTCAACGATGAAGATTCCAGTTGCTTCCGTCACTTCTCCTGGCTCGACTCGGGCGGGTCTGTGGTGCCTCAGATGCTCGCCGACCACGCTAAAGAGACTTCGATATGGATCGAGACATTCGGTTTTTTTCGTAGGACTCAGGATTGGTGCTCCTATATATGGATTTGATCTTCGGTAAGTTGTGAAGGCCAAACGTGTTGGTTGGCGGCCACATTGTGACTCACAACTACTTTGGCTGGTGTAGCAACATCAACGAGACAGATTTTGGAAGCAACATACATAGGTATTGATGATCGCGGGACACGGATGAGAAGGAACGCCCCGCTCCCACTCCTCCTAAAAACCTCATCGACTACATGACATTCTTCGTTCTTAAGGGCCTCCTCCGCGGGGTTTAGCAAGTATTTTAAATACCATAGGCCCACCCGAGCAGAGTCAAGAGAAGTGATAGATGTGCATACTCACGAGAAAAGGATCATATTCTTTAAATATAAATATTGAATAATCATAGTTAGTATGATATTTTTATGTGTATTACTGAATTTTTAACTGCGAAGAAAAGCATACAGTATTATTACGATCTTAAGTGCTGGTATACTCGTATACAAGGGTCCCCGTCTATAATATGCATCTCAAGTAAAATTTCCCTGATTATGTATTCGATACTCCGTCTCTCTCTTTATCAATAAAACTGACATCAAATCACTAAAAAGAAGTGCAATTATTTTTTGCCTCCGAACCCATTTACAGCAAGCCTTACAAACCATTCCTCAAATAACCCACTTGGGCATGTTTTAGGTATCTAGAGCCCAAATGGTTAAATAGAAGCCCATTGGACTGGCCCATATTACACAATTGCCATTGTCACAGACTCACAGTTAATAACTGTAAACTCTGAGATACACACCTCCGATAGGCTCTGGTTCGTTTTTCTCTTCTTCAACCTCGAATCGGCTCGATCGAATTCGTGTCGACTGAGGCTCACACTCGTCCGATCCGAGCCGGAGGACTCGGCGCGATGCTGGATCTAGGTCCTTTCTCCGACGAGGGTTTCGATCCGAAGAAATGGATCAACTCGGCGTGCAAGAGCCGGCACCCTCAGGACCCGCTCGACAAGCACATGGTGGATCTGGAAATGAAGCTCCAGATGGTATCGGAGGAGATGGCCGCTTCGCTCGAAGAGCAGAGCTCCTCCGCTCTCCTACGCGTCCCTCGCGCCACACGCGACGTCGTTCGCCTGCGCGACGACGCCGTATCCCTCCGCTCTGCCGTCTCCGGAATCCTCCAGAAGCTCAAGAAGGTCCGCAGTTTTTTTCCCATAAGTTCCGTTTCATTTGGTTCAGTTTCTGTTGTTCGAGGAATTTTAGCTGCTATGTTGTTGAAATTGAGCTTTGCGTATTGGAAATTTGACTGTAGCATTGTTGGAATCGAGGTTTAAGCTGTAGCATTGGTCAAATTGAACTTCTATATGATAGGGGTTAGTTTTAGATAGCAATGCTGGTGAGAGGTACTGCATAGCTCTGAATTTGATGATGGGTGTGCATGATCTATTGGGGATGCTCCAGAAAGTCTGCTATTTCCCCCCTTATTTTCTGTTTCACTTTATTCAATTTCCGTTGTTAGAGGAAATTCGAGGAGTTTTAGCTGCTCGTTGTTGAAATTGAGCTTTGCATATTGGAAATTTGACTGTAGTATTGTTGGAATCGAGGTTTACGCTGTAGCATTGGTCAATTTAAGCTTTTCTAAGGTAAGGATTAGTTTAGATAGCAATGCCAATGAGGGGTACTGCATGGCTCTGAATTTGATGATGGGTGTGCATGATCTATTGGGGATGCTCATGTAGGAATTTGTGGTAGGGTGTGATCAAATAATGTTACTGGGTAGTCTGATGAGAGTTGAGCAGAAATTGTATGTTGGGAAGCAATGAGGTGGTTTGTTGCTTCGTCATGGTAAGTGGCAAGCTACTTGGAATTTAGCGATTTAAGGGACCTGTAGAATGGGGAAATAGCATTTCCACATTTGCGACATACTTAATTTGGATATCATCTCATTTAGATAGCATTGCAATAATGGTTTTTGGGAAATGTGAATCAAGAATGTTATTGTTTTTCTGTGTGTCATTTGTATGCAATACCGCTGCATGTTTAAGAACATTTCACCCTTTGGGAACTGCAATATTATTCCTTTTTATTATTTGGATGGAATGAAAATGGTGAATTTGAGAGAATAAGAATACGCTGATGAGAATGAAAGTATATTGATTGGCCTTTTGACCTGTAACACGAAATCTCCCTCTCTTAACATTTTTAGTTTGTATTCTGTATCATAAGGTTGCTAATCCTTTCAAAGAGACAGTAGTAAACTAGGTACCAAGTTGATCCAGACGTGGATAGTTTGACCTTATGTCGTCAATTGTGACTACATGTTATTAGTTGTGTTTGATATGTAAAGAAGTCTCTTTTATCCTCATCTTTTTCTTTGTCTCATTATTCAGGCAGAAGGATCCTCAGCAGAATCTATATCTGCCCTTGCTAAAGTTGATACCGTCAAGCAAAGAATGGAGGCGGCATACAAGACATTGCAGGTGGAGTTTCCCCCCTTTATTTCTAATATGTGGATAATATGAATTCTCTGTCAAGCCCATGAAGCTTGAGTTTAAGTTATTATGTTTCTCTTTGCATTTGATTACAGGATGCTGCTGGGTTAACTCAATTAAGTTCAACTGTTGAGGATGTCTTTGCTAGTGGTGATCTTCCTCGGGCTGCAGAAACCTTGGCCAACATGAGGCATTGCTTGTCAGCTGTTGGGGAGGTAGGATTTTTCATCAGGGTTTTCACATGATGGATCAACATCAGGATTAATGCCCGATTATAATTTCTTGACTTCATTTCATTTTTCAACCTCCGTGTTTAGGTTGCTGAATTTGCTAATGTAAGAAAGCAACTTGAGGTCTTGGAGGATAGGTTAGATGCTATGGTACAACCTCGCCTTACAGACGCATTATCTAATCGCAAGGTCACATTCTCCTCGTCAAACTGTTTTTAGCAGTTGGAATTCGTTGGGAACTGTTTTTCTTACATATTTCCCACCTTCAAATGTTGTGCAGGTTGATATTGCTCAAGATTTGAGAGGAATCCTGATTCGAATTGGGAGGTTTAAATCTCTAGAGGTACATTATACAAAAGTTCACTTAAAGCCTATCAAGCAGCTCTGGGAAGATTTTGACTCAAGACAACGAGCTAATAAGCTTGCAAATGAGAAGAACGAAGGGGAAAGGCTGTCAAAGAATAACGAGTTTCAATCAAGTTTACCTTCAGTGTCATTCTTCAGCTGGTTGCCAAATTTCTATGATGAATTGCTTCTTTATCTTGAACAAGAATGGAAATGGTATTGTTTTGCTGAGTTCACTACCTTTCTCATGGTATAATTATCATCTTGCTAAATATACATGATTTACCTCTTACATCTCCAGTGAAGATACCTCACAACCTTTATGCTAAATTCGAGTTTATATTTCTGTAACATTAAGTAAAAAGCCAAAGAAGCTGAGCATGATATTCGGGCTATTTAATGTCTGCAGGTGTATGGTTGCTTTTCCTGATGATTACAGAACTCTTATCCCAAAGTTACTGAGCGAGACAATGGGAGCCATCGGGGCTAGTTTTGTTACCCGTATCAACCTTGCAATCGGAGATGTTGTTCCTGAAACAAAAGCATTGGCAAAAGGTCATTTCACATCATTTAGAACTCCTTGAAAACATTAGTTTTTCATCCAATAGTATAATGGTATGATGGGGATAATCCTGACCCTTCAGCAATTGCTTTTGGAGGTGCTTATTAAGTTGTTTGTTCTAGGTTGTTGAGTGTAAGATGTGGCTACTGTATTAAACATAGCACATGTTTGACTCATCATAAATTAACCTTATTGTTTTATGGTTCTCTCGTGTTGGATGTTTGTTTACAAGGCGTATTAATAATCATATGTTCATTCAATTTTGAGCTCTTTGGTTTTAAGTTGGAGATCAGTCTTAATGTTATCAATTCCTCACATGGCTCATTTATAATTTCAGGTATATTAGATATTCTATCTGGGGATATGCCAAAGGGTATCAAGATTCAAACTAAGCATATAGAGGCCCTTATTGAATTACACAATATGACGGGGACCTTTGCAAGGAATGTTCAACACTTGTTTTCAGAATCTGATCTTCGGGTTTTAGTAGATACACTGAAGTCCGTGTACGCACCGTATGAGTCCTTTAAACAGAGGTAAGCAACTCTAAGCTGAACTAAATTATTGCTTTAGTTATTTAATTTCTTGCTAGTTTTGAAATCAAACAGGAACCGTTTTTTCTTTAGTGTGCCCAACTAATGATAGTTTTCATTATAAATTCCCATAGTATCTGTTTGATCTGAAGAATACGTTTTAAGATGGTTGCATGCTTTCCCAGTTGGTTTCTTGTCTGGGCATTTATATCAGAATGCGGACAATGGCAAGGAAAGAAGCATCCTGTTGAAACATCACGTTGTGATAACTGCCTGTCTGGCATAGTTTCTGTTGAGCTCAAACTTTTCTTCTAAATGAGATAAAAAAAGTCATCACAGCATCTCCTTGTAGGCATATAAAAGTAGATGATAAACACAATTGTTTTATTTTCAGAAACTTTCTTCTATCAACATAAGTATTCCTTTCTGCTATTAACTGTAGAATGTGTCTTGATGTTCCCTGTCAGTTAATATTTGCTTGTATATGTATTACTTTTAGGTATGGACAGATGGAGCGTGCTATTCTCTCATCTGAGATCTCAGGGGTGGATCTAAGGGGAGCTGTCACTCGTGGCATTGGAGCTCAGGGAATTGAACTAAGTGAAACAGTTCGTAGAATGGAGGAATCTATTCCTCAAGTTATTGTACTGCTTGAAGCAGCTGTAGAGAGGTGCGTCAGCTTTACTGGTGGTTCAGAGGCAGATGAGCTAATTGTTGCATTCGATGACATAATGTTACAGTATATTTCGACTCTGCAAGAAACCCTGAAATCATTAAGGGTTGTATGCGGTGTGGATCAAATTAGTGATGGTTCAAAGAAAGAGACAGGATTGGACAGAAAGGAAGGGGCTCAAAATACACGTAAAATTGATTCAGTCTCAAACGAAGAAGAGTGGTCCATTGTTCAAGGGGCTTTGCAGATCCTCACAGTCGCAGACTGTTTAACAAGCAGATCCTCCGTTTTTGAAGCTTCCTTAAGAGCTGCTCTTGCTAGACTAAGTACAACTTTGTCAGTTTCTGCATTCGGTTCACGTGTAGATCAAAACCAGCCACACTTGACGGCTCATGATGGAAATGAAGAATCATCTGTAGGTGGAAAGGCTTCCCTAGATGTTGCAGCTGTGCGGCTTGTGGATGTTCCTGACAAGGCTCGGAAACTCTTTAATCTCCTTGACCAGGTGAAATTTCCAACCTGCTCTCTCCATTTCTGTTTTACTTGGTGTTCTCTTTTATTTATCTTTTAACCCTGAAGTTAGAAAACATTATCCGAAGTACCCTAATAATAAGGAACATTGTAGATTCTTATTTTAGATTGAAGCTTTTATTATCCTGTAATTAAAAACGGAAATGCAAGGAATGACAAACAAAAAAGATAGAGCATATCTATATACAACTTATCATGGAGATTGTATATCACAATTAACAGACGTGTTTCTTACTGTTGAAAGTGATAGTACTTAGAATCAAGTAACTTCAGGGACAGCTATGAAAACATGCCTTGTTTTATTTCATGTGGAGATGGTTACACAGGATGCTCCCTCCATTTTGGGTTCAAATCCTGTTTGTAACGTAACCTAAAAGTAGAACCTGATTTTTTTTTATGAAGGAAGCTTCCTTTGCTAGAAGGTTGGGCAAAAGGCCTATGTCACATATGTTTTCTGAATGGTTTATTCGAATTCTTCTTAAGCGTTGTTCTAACTATGCATTTTGTTTGTCCATCAACAACCTGTAGTGTTATGGATTTTGATGTCACAAAGGACTTTGATTTGCTATAAGATCTTGTGATTCTTGTTTATTACATGGAACTGAAAGAGGCTGTTCGAAATTGTGGTTTACTGATTTTGTAAGTCTACGAAAGCACCTTCTTTACATTTGATCCCACAAAAGAGAATGTTTCTCAATATTGATGGATTAGTTATTTCAAAAGACTATAATGGCTGCCAATCAAAATGCATGTTCTAGCTTTTCAAATATAACCGACTCAAATCTATAGGCCCTTTTATTTTGTCCCCATGGTTGTTATTATCTATTTATCCTGTGTCTTTCCTAATTTATCTACTAACCTTATTCTTATTGTGTAATGCAGTCTGAAGATCCTCGATTCCATGCACTTCCAATTGCTTCCCAGAGGGTGGCAACATTTGCGGACACGGTTAACGAACTTGTCTATGATGTTCTAATATCTAAAGTACGTCAGCGCCTGAGCGATGTGTCTCGTTTGCCAGTCTGGTCCTCGGTGGAGGAACAAACCGCTTATCGTCTACCAACCTTCAGTGCATACCCCCAGACATACGTGACGAGTGTTGGGGAATATCTTCTCACCTTACCCCAACAGTTGGAGCCACTTGCTGAGGGCATCTCTAACAGCGACACCAACAACGAAGAAGCTCAGTTCTTCGCCACTGAATGGATGTTCAAGGTAACTGACAGATTCTTACTGAATTTGAAAATTCTTATTTTGCAAGTATTGCCTAAATGGTCCCCTAACTGTTCTGAATAAATTATTTAGTCACTATATAAAAATGACCCCTATGTGTTCATAAAGTTAACTCTATGCTCTATGTCGTGAAGTTAACGATGTCTTTATGTTTTTATAAAGGTTGCTGAGGGTGCCACAGCTCTTTACATGGAGCAATTGAGGGGAATCCAGTACATATCAGACCGAGGAGCCCAGCAGCTATCAGTGGACATTGAGTACCTGAGCAATGTTCTCTCAGCTCTCTCCATGCCGATCCCTCCCGTCCTCTCCACCTTCCACACTTGCCTCTCTACTCCAAGAGATCAACTCAAGGATCTCGTCAAATCCGATGCAGGTAGTCACCTCGATCTTCCAACAGCGACCCTCGTATGTAAGATTCGCCGTCTCAGCTTAGAATAAAGTTTTTTCCTCTAGATTTTTTTTTTGGCTAGGATACTTTGAAGGGATTTTTGTTGTTATCGAAGTTCACTTTTTTTTATTACATATCTTGTGTTATTCTGTAGTATTGAGCTTGGAACTCTTATATGTTCAGTCCAATTTGGTACAGTGTGATAGTGTTTCTGAATCTTAAACATGCAAGGATATTCATTCTCGATGGAAAACC
>JAYMTN010001085.1:0-13753 GCA_036897425.1 Erodium trifolium | reverse complement strand
ACAAAAACCAACCCAAAACCCACTTAACTTGCACCTCAAGCAAAAAATCCCTTACAAAAATCAACCCAAAACACCAAACATCCAACCTGAGCAAAAAAAAAAAACAGCACCAAGCCACATCAACTAAGCAGCAACCTTCAAATAGCAAAGCAGCAAAACAACCCCTTCCAAGTAAAAACCAGCACAACAACAACCGGGAAAAAACTTTAGAAAGACAGAGAATCACAGCAGCAAACCAGATACCACCATCAACAAGATAAAAAGCACTGCAGCTCTCCAAAGGAAAGGAGACTTGAAAACCACTCAACCAGAAACCACAAGCCTCACAACAACTCAACCCCTTAGAAACAAATCACCCCTAACCACCCAACTTCTAGCCCAGAAGATCCAACCAGAAGAATACAAGGACCAAAATCAACAAAAGAACCAATAATTCAGATCCACCAAATCAACCTCAGACTCCCTCCTTTTTGATGGGTCATAGTTTGAGACGGAGATATTGGATCTTCTATCCAATAAATGCTCCGAGTCTGAATCTTTATCTAGATCAACGAACTCATCTTCAGAGCCTCCCTCAAAATCTACAGAGTGATTTTTGAGATCTTCTAAAGAATTTAACTGACTATAAATAGCTTGATCAGATACCTTTGCTTTCAAACCAACTGCTTTGCCAAAACCCTATGCCTTTTTCGCTAAGGACTTTTCTTCCAGAAAAGAAAATTTGTTGAGAGGAGAGGCAGAAGAAACTGGAGGAGCAGCTTCCTTGAGTTTGGATCTGGTGATATAGGCATGTGGAGAAGGACCTCTGATAATCTTCTTCTTCTTTGAGCAGATCTTTCCCTTTTGTTTAAGACTTGTTTTTGTTAAACCTAAGAAGTCAGCCACCTTATTTACTTGTGACTGCTCCAGAAGAAGTTATAGGGAAGATAATTCAGGCTCAAAAGTATTAGTTCCACTGTTTAGGGTATCCAACCCTATAAAATTCTTGTTACTAATAAGACAATGAGGCTGCAGAGTTGAAGTCACCTTTGCAGAAATTTGAATTGGTATCCTTCATATGGAATAGGAATTATAATATTTGGATCAGATTTTTCCAAGATTTGCTGCTGATCATTAAGACTGCTACCAGCTTGAAACTCACTACTAATGTTACCAGGCTGAAAAGTATCCTTCACCACCAAGTTCTCCATATTGGCAGAATAGTTTTGACTTTTAGAAATTTGCGTAGTCACCACTTTGGGAGAAAGAACTAATTCCTTCTCAGTAGGAATAGAATGTTCTAACTATAAAGAAATGTGAGCCTTAGAAGGCAATAAATGCAATTGGCTCTGAGGAAGAGGGCAAGCTTCAGCAATAAATGCTCCAGAGTCCAAAGGAGTTGTTATACGACCATCTTCACCAATTCCAATCTCATTAACTTCCTCAGTAACACTTTGATCCTTTGAAGCTATGGTTCCACTTTCAAATGAGGCTAAGTCATCTGAGATTTTAACAAAAGTGTCTGAGCTATAAGATGATCCTGTAGGGGAACTTGAAGAGTTCTTTGCAGGAAAGATGGAAACTGTGTGAGGATCAATAGAGGATATCCAAACCTTGTAGGAGTCTTTTCCCAGGACAATTTTAACTTCCTCAGAAAAAGCATTTAGTTGGGAAGTAAGGATCAACACATAAGCAATATCCACATAAGTACCAGATTTTGAAATTGGGTGAGTGCCCTTATCAGCCACTGCAGCCTAAAAGGATTCGTCACACCACCCTTCGAAAGGCATCCCATGGATGGCCACCCAGACAAATTTCTCCCCTTAGCACAAAGATAATCATAACCTGGTAGAAAAGTCAGCCAGCTCTACAACCAAGTTCCTCCATCTTTCATTAGTTTCTTATCAAACTGTTCATCTGGACAGAATACTAAAACTGCTTTGTTTCCAAGAGCTTTTAATTGTATGTCATAGACCCCTTGCAGAGAAATCTCTTCATGATAGCTTCCACAATGAGATTGAGATGAGTTATTGCTAAATGAGCTTGTTGGAGAATTTTTGAGTGAGCTGCAACAATTGATCCTCTGTGTACAAAATCTTCATAGGTTAGACCAGCCTTGTCTTCAGAAAAAGAGTAGTTTCTTTCCTTCGTGGAACTCCTATCCCAAGCTTTTGTTACAAACAATTTATGATTCCAGATAGCAAACCCATTGAAACTTTGAATTGCTTCTTCTAGAGCTTGTTGGCTGTTGAAATAGACAAAGCCATAACATCTTCCTCTTTTATTTGGCCTTTGTGCCATCAGAGCTTTGCAGTAACCAAGAGAGGAACCAAATAAATTTTGCAACCAGGTCACATCTAACTTAGGATGAATATTGCATACAAAAGCTGTGAAAAACTTTCTCCCCATATCCACTATTTCAATGAAACTCTGTCCCTTAAACGATTGAACCAATTTCCTCTTCTTATGAGCATTGAGAGGCTGAACATTCTTGAAACCTGGTGGAGGAAATCCCATAGACGAGGAATCTTGCTGCCCTTGATCTTTCTCAGAAATAATTACTGATTTAATTTGCCGTGTCTTCTTTAGGAGAACTGAATCTTCCCTCAGCTCTTCTTCTAAGAACCTTCCCACCGCCATTGAATACCAACTAGAGCTGAACTTAATATGCTTCGTGAAGATACTGATGAAGATTTTCAAACTGAATTGCAAGATAGTGTAGATCTTCAAAGTGTTCTTCAAATACACTGAAGTCTACTGTAGCAGATAGAGCGAGACAATTTGAACCCCTACGAGAACCACGCCAGACATCACCTAAACCAAGCCAAAAACGAGGCAGCACAGATCCACAATTTTTCGGCAACAACGCCCCCCGAAATCAGAGTTCATGACCTGACGAGCACTACCATAAATCGGGCCCCCAATGAGAAGAAGACGCAACCCACTTGCGAGTCGAGGATCACAGCATACTGATACTTGATAATCTTCACACCTGCAAACTGATGTTGTTCTTGCCCCTATCGTTAGAACTGCCTGAAAAATCAAAGGAATAGAGGCAATCACCCACCCTACACCTGCAATAAGATCCCGACGATGAGAATTCGCTCCACAGCAGCCTACGTCGACAGTAGAAACGAACCCCCAAACTCACGATAACGAGCCCGAGCACCCAACACGCCTGAGCTCCCAAATCGCGCCTACAAAACCTTGCCCCAAGCGTGAGATTATGTTTGGAAGATCAAAGACAGGGGAGAGCCAACCTCCATGGCCGGAGAACGATCGAGGAACCGTCGGTGTAAACCCTAGAAAAGGGGAAGAGGGGCGCGTGTGACGCGCGTTGTTTTTTCCAGCTATATTCAAAGTTGACCCTACCTCATCAAGATGTTCACAAAGATCAAAAACCGCAGGTGCATGAAGTACCATATACAATAAGCCCTTTGCAATCTTCCTGCAACAAAAAGTTCTTGTAAATGATAGAAAAAAAAGTATTGAATCAACTTTTAGTATCCTCAACTATCTTTAACTACCACAACTGCCTATCTTTTCTATAATAATAACCAACATGTTTATGGAATTTTTTTTATAAAAAAAACAGCATTGTCAGTATAATATCTCAAGGATCACAAATTACAAAAAATAAATCAAAAATTGCAATGGAAATCATTAAAATCAAATTGGGCACGACAAACACGCACTTTAGGCAACAATCAGAAGAAAAAAAAAGCAATGGCAATAGAAAAATTAAGTTAAATAAATTCTGAAAGTAGTATTAATTCTTCAATGCACTCAACACTAACCCTGCATACTTGATGGATCAAGTATGGCATCTGGATTCATACTCCAAAATAGCAATGCGTTACCCATTTTTAGTTTTGGTTTGTTGGAAGTGTTTAAGCATATTGGACTCGTTAAAGCCAAGCCTGTGTAATTTGATTAAGAGAAAAATGGAATGAATGTAATAAGCAGGAGTTGTTTTTTAGTTTCAAAATTGCTAGTTTTACGAACTTCTAACCACAACTAACATGTTTTTAATTTTGTGACAGTGAATTTATGGTACTTCTATTGGGAGGAAAGAAGAACGTATTTCTTACTGCTATGACCATCAAATGTCTTCATTTATACACCAAACCTTGTTTCATGATATTCTTTTAGAAAAAGGTGATTAGAAGATTCGGTTTTGAATCAAGAGTCTGTTGTTCTTGATTTTTCCCATTTTTGGCTTCACAGAAAGTCCTCCTCTACCACATTCAGATAACTCACTCCACCAAGGCCCAGAACTGATATTTCCCCTTGCACCAGGAAATACGTCTAACCCCCTTCTTCAGCAGTCAATAATATAATCAACAAAACACTACTCATATAGCACCCACAACATATGAAAAGGTCAAACCTTGATCATAGAGAAATGGCATCCAAACCAATCCATTTTTCTCCTGGTTTTCTCAACTTGTGATATATCCTCTCCCCATATTTTCTTCTTCTTTTTTCAAATCAATGCTTAAGAACTCACATGGCACAATCACCTTTCTTTTTAATAGTTTCACCATACATGTTATATACCTAATAATCCCTAAACCATCTGCTTGTGATAGAAAATAAAAAATAATGCATGTGTATATCAATATCATGTCTCAAATTATCACAGGACAAATTAGAAAGATTTGCATAACCAAGACACAAACAAAATCATGATGGGAGAAGTAAATATTACCAATAGATAGTATAATAAACCCACAATTGCTCTTTCTTCTTGATCAAAATAAGAAACATACTCAAATCAGAATCCGCAACCCAAAAAAAATTGAAACAAAATTAGTGATCAGTCTAGAACACTATATTCGATTTATCAAACCACGTGTAGATAAATTAAATCTGTAACTGTTGAATTTCTTCTAATAGTTTAGAGGTTGTTGATTCTCTTCCACCTATTAATTTCTACTGGATTATCATCTTTTCTTCAGAAGGCTTGCAACATATTTCAAATAATGGTATGAAAATTTTATGATGATGCCCACAAACCATTGTTAGTTACATATACATGCCCTTTTGAAGCCAGATTGCAGTATCGCAAATGCAAATTTTGAAATAAAAAATAATAACTAAACCTAACTACCATTTAAACAAACCCAAAGATGAACTTAGTGCCAACAATGAACTCTTTCCATCTGCAGATAATACAATTACACTAAGCATCTCTTGACATTCGAATTTCACCACACCATATACAGTCTAAAATGCAACCGATAACATAAATATGGTCATTGTAATTAAGAGCAGCTTAATCTTTTATCAGGTTCAGCATCTGAAGTCTGAACAAACAAACGAACAAAAAACCATGAAACTGAGAGAGAAAGAGCCCTCATGTTGGTCACCGTCTGTCCGAGGGAGAAGCCGAGACCCACCCCAACACCAAGGCCCACGCTCAACGCCGTTAACAGAGTGTTCTTCTGTTTCATCTGCTTTTTGGGCACAAACCAAATGAAAACGATGATAAAAGAAATCTAACCCTATAAGCACAAATCAGAAATTGTAGATTTACTGAATCATACCCAGTTTTTTGTGAGGAGGAGCTTCGATGAACACAACGCGAGGATGGATGCAGATGAAATGGATTGGTCGTATGAAACGGGAGCTGGGTCCTTACCGGGACGGAAGCCAGAGAAGAGCCACCTCATATACGGAGGTCGTGCGACCGTCTGGTTGGACAATTAATGGAGAAGAGGAGAAGATGAAGAGGAAGGAAAAAATCAGAGCAGGATGGCTCTGGTTACACGTTGCAACACCGGCTACACCAGCGTTTAGTACAGTAACGGCCGGATTCTTCGTCGTTGTCGCCATCAGAGCCGATTTCACGAAGGAATGGGTTGTCAATTTGTCGGAGACGATCCATTTGGCCTCGAGACGATTTGGTGGGGAAGTAATAACGAAACCAAAACATATAGGAAGCCACAGATCCAACATTGATGAGAGGATCAGCAAACGGGTTCAGAGTGGAGCCGAAGAGAATGTCGAGCAATAACTTTAGGCCTATGGAGTTAAGAACGGTTGTATTCAAATTGAATATAGAGAAGGTGAAGAGTTGGAGAAGGAGAGGCTTACGTAGAGAGGATTATGTGAGCACAGTGATGCCACGCTGGCATAAGCTTATGGGGTGCATTGGCCTTATATTATTTTTTATTATTTTTATTTTATTAGGGATAATTATAATTACTGAGGGTATTTTGGGTATTTCTGAAAAAATGAACAGCAAACGGATGGAAATAACTAACGACAGGGGCTATTAGTTAATAAACAAAACATCGAGGTAGGTATCAGTTAAAAAACAAGTTTGAGATATGTATCAGTTAAACGATGAAAGTTTGAGGTAGGTATTTTTAATTTACCCAAGAAGTTATAAGCAGAGAAGTGTCTCTGGATCTGCAAATTAGGAGCCTTATCAACAAAGCGTTCTTATTTCTCTCGGCAGATCATGAAGTTTTAACCGAGGTTCTGAATTCCAAATGGTTGTGGTGCAAAGCTGAATTTTTATGGTTCGATTGGGCTAAAGTGTGGCTGAATTTAGAGGGATGTTTCACCTGGTATAAGGTGGCAGGAATTCCGATTACAGGTTGGTGCATGAACTCGTTCAAGGCAATTGGAAACTCAGTGGGATCTTTTGTGCTAGCTTTGCGTGATGAGACTTCATCGAACATGGATCATAAATATTTGCTGGTGAAAAGTGGGTTGAACATGTTGTCGATGTCTAGAAGCCTCGAGGTGGAAGGAAAGAGGTATCCCATTAGTTTACAAGGCGTTAATTCCTCTTCATTGTCGGAAAGGGATGCCAAGTTGTAGACACTAGACAATGGGGCTTTACGTTTGAAAGATCACTTGGAATTTCAACTCCTGAAATGTCTTGACAACACGAATAAAGGCAAAGGTATTTTGCTTCAGGAACCTGTGACACCTGCGAGTAAGAGTTCTTTTACTTATAAATTTCAAAGCCCGAGCCCATCAATTCAGTTGCTTGGTCCACAACTCTCACGGGCTCGGCGTTACTTGAAACCTAGTGTACCAGTTGTTTCCGATCTTATTCTGCTAAAGATCGATCTTTGAGCAGGGAGTGGTTGGCCAGAGATCAAAAGGGGAAGCAAATTAAGGCTGTCAGTCAAAAATCTATAGCAAAACATACGGCTGCTGAGGAACAAATAGAAGCCCTGATTTTGAGCTTGGTGATTCTCTGGATCGGGAGATTTAGGAAGACTCAGACGGGTTTTACACAGAAGAAGAAGAAGAAGAAGAAGATGGAGACTCTCTCCCTAATTCTCTACCTTTCTAAGCTCGTTTTAATGGTGAAATTCATCTCCTGGAACGTGAGGGGGATGAATGTCGTCCAGAAGAGACGGAGTATAAGGGTTACGCTTGCTAAGCAAAACCCTGACATGGTGTTGTTTCAGGAAACTAAGAGATAAGACATGCCATTTTATATCCTGAGAAGCTGTGGTTTCGCTTGGGGCTGGCTTTCGGCATTTATTCCATCTGATGGTGCAGCTAGGGGGTGTTGGTGGTTTGGAAAGAGGCTATATTTTCTTTTATTTCTACAGGTGCTATAGACAATGTTCTTGTCTGGAAAGGTACATTATTATCTAATTCGTTATCTCTGACTGTTTTGAATGTTTATGCACATTGCCTGAGTAAAGCCCGGATAGAGCTGTGGGAGAAAATTTTTGAGGTAATGATTTCCATGGTGGTACAGTGGGGAGAAATGGGCTGGAAATCTGTCATTTGCAATTTGCATATGACACCATTCTATTTATCCAAGGAGAGGAGTCAGGCTTGCGAAATTTAAAGTATGTCTTGGACTTATTTCAAGCGATTTCAAGCCTAAATATTAATTTTGCTAAGTCGAAAGCAATACTTTTAAATGGGTCGGTTCTTTCTTAAGAGCTTATTTCTTCTATTCTGGGTTGTGAGGTATGTGATCTTCCTTTACCTTATTTGGGTTTCCAATTGGGTCTTAGCCCTCGGATGATTGTTTTTTGGGAGCCGGTTTTAGCATGTGTTCGTAGTTACCTCAACGGTTGGAAAGCTGAAAATCTCAATCTGGCCGATCGTGTAGTGTTAATTAAATCCACTCTGGCAGCTTTACCAGTGTTCAGTATGAGTACTTTTCAGGCTCCCAAAGCTGTAATTCAGAATTTAGAGCAATATCAAAGGAGATTTCTCTAGTCTCATAAGGTGGCTAGACGGGTTATTCGTAAGGTGAAGTGGGACATGGTTTGTCGTCCAAAATCTGAGGTGGTCTGGGGCTCAAGAGGTTGGAAGAGGTTAATTTAAGCCTTTTGGCGAAATGGTTTTGGAGGTTTGCTGAGGATGACCAATCTTTGTGGAAGCAACGTATTTGTGAAAAATTCAGGTGGAATGTAAATGATTGGGATCTTACGAAACTGGATAAACTGGGTAATTCATTCCTGTTTAGGCATATTATGAGTTTGGCAAGTGATCCTCGATTTCTTCATATGTTTGGGGGTCAGGGTATCCATTGGAAGGTGGGTAATGGTTCTAGAGTAAGATTTTGTGATGATGTATGGTTGGGAGATTTAGCGTTCCGGTACAGATTTTCGCAGTTATATACAACAGTTGCTAATCAGGTGGCATCAATGAAGGAGAATTGGAGGAATGGTAATTGGGTGGTAGCTTTTCGAAGAATTTTTTTTCCGAGGGAGTTAGGAGAGGACATGGCGCTAAACGGGTTATTAGCTTATGTTAGTTTAACTGATGAGGTAGATCGGGTGGTGTGGGTTAAAGGCCTGAGGTTCTCGGTGGGGGCGGTGTATAAATTAATTGCCCCATCTTTTAAGGCAGTGGCGTGGGCAGGTTTTTTGTGGATAAAAGGATTACCGCCGAAGTATTGCATCTTTATGTGGCTGATCATTCATAAGGCAGTGCCGACCATGTGTTTTCTGGAGGCCTGAGGTTGCAGAATATCATTAAACTCCATGTTATGTTATTCCTGTAAGACGAGTTTTGAAGATCTTGATCATTTGTTTTTCCACTGTAAGTTTTCGTGAGAGTTGTGGAGCCGAATTTATTCTTGGTGGTTATTGAGTTGGGTGTCGCCAACTTCTTTGGTGTGTGAGAGTTGGGCGGTCATAGCAGATAATATGGGCAGTTCTATTTGGTTGAAGGTGTGTTATGTGACTTGTTGGCATCTCTGGTTACAGAGGAGCAATGCTATTTATAGGAGCAGTTTTCAATCTGTGGCAGAAGTGTTTGAAAAGCTGCAATCACATTGTTTCGGCATTGCTAAATTAGCAGGAGATTTGAAGCCTGATTGCTCTTTCGAAGCGTGGCATTCCCTTCCTTGGACTTGCATTAGGAGAGGGAGGCGCAAGACTTTTTCTGCAGGAGCGTAATTGGGGTTTTTTAAGGCTTGTTTTTTTCTATTTTTTATTGCTGATTAGTTGGTTTTTCTTTTTAAGGTTTTTAGATCCCGTTTTGGGTTGTATCTTTTTCAGGTTTCTACCTTAAAATCCTGATATCAATAAATTTATCGCCTGTCAAAAAAATGTAGAATTCAAATTTCACTCGGCAATAGATAATAGTTGAATAGAACTCATGTAACTCTCACAGAATGTTTGCTTCTGCAATAACTCCATTTCCACCTTTGTATCACCACCCCGTTACAGAACTGGATCAGCCAAGCAAATAAACCATTTTCTCTGACAGCTCTGGACCCACCACTCTAGCGTATTTATGCAATTGTGTCTCACAGTAACTCCTCTCCCTGGCTCCAAGGGTGCACTGTAGATCCTTTGGCAAACATAAACGGGTCATTGTACAAGATCGCAAAAGAGTAAGATTTAAACATATAACAATTTGGGTCATAATATAAATAAGCAGGTATGTCTCTGTAACCTATGGACCTAATGAGCACTCATACCTTGTACCTAAGGCGGGTCCCTTGCACACCAATCAAAATTTTACTGACATCACCATCTTTTATCATGTCGCTGCTTTCAGGGCTTGATTCATCATCGGAGCTTTCAGATTCAGGATTCATTTCTTCATCATCATTCATATGCATATCATTTGACTCTTCCTGTCCAATGTCATCATGATTTGGTTCCATGTCTACTTCAGCGTGTTGAGGTGCCCCAGAGTCTCCATTTTGCATAACAGGGAAATCTGATAAGACCACATATGGTTTTCTATTGAGCAGTGGTCTGCATATATCAAATGGAACCCACCTGAAGACAACATTTCACATTGTTAGCTTCCTTTCAAAACTTTATATGTCAGAACAAGTCAACTGAAGTATAATGGAGGGATTTGGTTGAATATTTATGAAAAAAGGCAAAGGCTACTGTGAATCAAGTGCTATTTCACGTACCAGTAAAAAATTGTTAGATGGGATAAAACTTACTGGTAACGGAGAGGACATAGTAGCTCAGATGGGCGATATGCTGCTTTATATCTCATCTTGTTGCATGAATGAATGTAATAGCCAAGATAATAATACTGAAGACTGGGGCAATGAGCTTGGTTCTCTTTAATCCAATCTATTTCTTGCAGAGCCGAATACTTGCCTAGGGACAGAAAAGCGAAGTCCGGGTCCCAGAATAAATATTTGCTTGAGAGACATTTAGGTAAGATATCTATGACTCCAACTGCAACTAGGCGGCCGTCAAGCACATACTGCTGATGGAAAGAGCCAAAACCACAGTTAGGAACAGTACCATCACCTGTTGGTGGGACAAATAGTAGAGGTGTGTCAACTAGGAACATTCTGTATGAGCTTTCTGTAACACGATCTGGCGCATCATTATGAACTTTAATCTGATATCTTCTATATAAGGAAAATTCTTCTGGATCAAAACTTGCCCTTTTCAAATGGATCTCAAGCCTGTGCTTTTTACTCTGAGGATTTTCAGAGCAGTTCTTCAAAGAACTGCTTTTACTTCCACCACACCCTCTAGCAGAATCTTTAGTAACAATTTGAGCAACTTCATCAGTTGAAGCTTGCTTTGAAGTTGTGTAGAAATTAATGTGTCCATTGCAAGCCTTGATTAACAAACCAGGAGTTCCTGTCAACTGAGCCAATGAACTTGCCAGCTTTTCTGCAATCATTTTGGGAGATGGCTCATTTTCTTCTGCACTTTGTCCTGATAATCCTAACTGGGGGACATCCTTCTTAGCTGATTGGGCCCGTCTCAAAGAAGCAGCTATCTGGAACGCAACACTGCTAGAGTATAAGAGATCTCCTGCTCCTTCAACGAGTAGCTTCTTTTTGGCCTGTGAAACTCTTCTGATAGTTGCTTTTGGCAACTGAATGTCAGTAGGGAATTCCCCACTCTCAGAGATTTTACGCATCACATTGTCAATTTGTTCCAATAAATAATTCATAACTTCAGCTTCCTTCTCTTCATTTCCTGGAGAGTTATTAACTTCATGGCCAGTACAATTGCATGCATCTGTTTTCGAACTTGGATCCTCTACAAAATCAACCGAGTTTTTTATATCCAATGTGCCCCCTAGGAACCTAGGCACAAATTATAGATACAGATCTCAAATCAGGTATTCAAAATCCATATGCGCTAAAACTAGATAATAATCTGGTACCGGTAAATTAATGTGGGGATAAAGATGGAACCAGATTCTATCACCTATTGCAGATATCGTTCAATAAAAGAAAAGGTCAGTCAGAAAACCAAGTTATCTCTGACATGGGAAAAATATACCTGAGGAAACTCCTAACAAGGAATATTAAAGGACTATTTTCCATCAATAATGTCTCATTTGAAAACCCATACTCTACTTTCCAATAATTCTAAAAATAAGTGTCAAATAATGAAACGACGACTCAACTTTTGAAAACATGTGATCACAGTAATTGGTGTCCGCCCATTTAATTTTTGAAGGTAGGTTATGAAGGAAGTTGTTAGTTAATATTTTGACTTCATGGCAATGAACATATGTAGCGCAAAATTATATATTATTTAAGGAAAGGACATATATAAAGCACCTTTGGATTCGTTTAGAAACTCGAAGTTGCTCCTTTGAAGGAACAAAATCACCAGCTCTCAGTCGAATAGTATACGCAGGGCAGCATGTTCTTTCCATCTCAGGTTTGTAGAAGAAACAACCAGACCTTCTCCAACCCCGGTCAAGAAGATCTACCAAGGGCGCATAAGAACAAGATGTCTCAGTTGAACTTAAAAGACAACCAAGGTGATGAAGCATTTGAATCGAAAATACCAAAATCATGGATGCGTTATTGAGAAAACCCAAAAGGAATTAAACCATCAAGTGTACTTGCAGCAATGCTAATTGCCAATTCGTCAGAAGGGATTCGACTACATACAAACACCTTGGAGAGACCCTAATATAGCACAATGTTTTTTTTGGAAATTTGCATACTACAAGATTTGCATGTTAGTAGAAATATACTTGATTCATTAAGCTGTGACGAACATGCTTGTCACAACAAAGAGAAAAGTTCTATGTTAACCATTGATCATACACATACCATATGCAACAAAGTCTATCAGACATTACGAGAAAACAAATGAAACAACAAACAAATTGTGAGCAATATTTTGGATAACAAGAGATGACATCACAATCTACCAGCTAGGATTCAAAAGTGGGGGACATTCTATGTATGAGGGTTTAAAAGACAGTAAGAAGAGTTGATTTTGTGTAACATATGTAGCAAAGTGCACCAACCTTGGTAATCATCAACTGTAATGCTATGTGCCCACAAACCTGCAAAAACAAGGCATGACAATGAGAAACAATCATACACAGTAGCACCTTAAGTATATGACAACATGACTGTATATATGGATAAGAAGCAATACTGCCATCACCAACAAGCTAATGCCTGGCGTTCAATATGGAACTAGAACCTTCACATAAAATTTGACATATGTTTGTTGTTAACTTAAATTGATTAATATGCATGTGTCTCTATCTCTATTGAATGGTATGTTTAAATTACTTTGTATCACGTATCTGTTTGCAAGACAAGTGTCTTCCTTGAATCCTTTCACTTGATCCAACAGCTCCCTTTAAGGTAATACGCTGACAGTGTCACTATTTCCATTCGTAAACAAAGTTTGATGACATGTTTGAATTATTACTTACAAGTTACAATTCATAGCTCTGAAATGTGCACTTCAATCACATTTTGAGATTTTAGGAGACATCTGTTATCAGCTTGCGTTGACCCTCTATTAATGGTGTGACATTCACAAACCAACACATTTCTTTTACGCAAACCAAAACAGCCATCAAGAGTATAAAGTCAAAACCCAGATGAAGAGGCTTCAGCAGCATTTCCCAGCCAAATCTTAAATCTATCTCGAGATTAAATAACTACTCTCAGTTTCTTGTTACAACCTGGCATTCTCATAAGTAATGTTCCTTAGATGAGGACCAAAATTAGCAAAAGCTTGTTCAATTCATGTCACACGCATCTATTTTAGCAAAGTAAATATCTCATCTAAGCATAGAAATCACAACTTTCCAACCAGATGCCAAAACAAACTACTCAACAGGATCATAAAATTCAATCAAACGATGCCAAAATGATAAAATATAGGTGACCCAGAATCAAGGTCAACCAAAACGATAACACAAGCCAGTACAATCCGATCATTGACCATTAATAGTTTACCAACCAACAAAAAAAATGAAGGATTTGAGAAGACGAACCGTGAGAGATGCTACTCCGACTACCGGATCTACAATAGCCACAAGAGCTTTTTCGCCGGCCACAGTCCGCCAGGAC
>JAYMTN010001084.1:0-13758 GCA_036897425.1 Erodium trifolium | reverse complement strand
AGATGAAACACCCAGACCCTAACACCCAGCGAACCTTGGATGGGCCAAAATTTCAGGAAAGCAATGATCTTGAGCCTATTGAGCAATATGACGAAGAACTAAAGAAGATGAGCGATGAGCGAGCGGAAGACAAGAAAGATTCCACTCGGACTCGATCCAGGTTGCGAACACCAAGATCTCTTGCAAACTTGGCACGACACACTCTGTCTCAACCGAATATGGAAAAACAACCCCCAGTGGAAGAGGAAGCTCAAAGGAGGCGTCATTGGATCCTCTCCATAAGAAGCAACCCTGCTTTGGGGCTCGGAAAACGAACATGTAAAAAATCGGGAGACTAGCTAAAGTAGATCGGATTAACGTCAGGAGACCTCTAAAAGAGAGAAGGCGCGCTTTCCACACCCTAAGCCTCGCCCAAAACTTGACAATAATTGGGTTCCAAAAAGAGACATGCCTCAGGTTAACTCCAAGCTGAAATCCCAAATAAGTAAAGGGGGGTGACCTAAGTCGGAGTCCAATGCCGAGGAAAGAGCGAAGCTTGAGGAAGTATCAACACCAAAGGTTAAAAGAATCGACTTATCAAAGTTGGCTCGTAACCCCGATATAAACTCAAAACAAAGTAGCAGCAAACGGATGTGATAAAGCTGCAGGGGATTTGCCTCCAAAAAAACAAAGTGTCATCCGCAAACTGAATATGGGAGGCGCAAATGTCAGCTTGAACCCGAACTCCACTGTATGAGCTCAATCTAATACCATGTTTAAAGAACTGACGAAGTCCCTCGACAACTATGACGAACAAAAAAAGGGATATAGGACACCCTTGATGAACGCCTCGAAGAATTGGAAACTAGGTGGACGAGGATCCATTGATAAGAACAGAAGAATGGCCCTAAAGACAAGAAAAAAATCCACAAAATCCAACGAGACCCAAAACCCATAGCGATCACCACCTGTTTAATATACAACCAATCGACCTTGTCAAAGGCTTTCTTGAAATCAAGCTTGACCAAGGTCGCACGCCTCTTTTGACGGCGAATGTCATCCAAGACCTTGTTAGCTACCATCACACTATCTACCAGTTGGAAACCCTCAATGCAAACCGACTGAGTATCACTAATAAGACTACCAATGACATATCGAAGGCGAAGGGAGAGAGTTTTTGCGATAACCTTGTAAGTGGAAGTGGTAAGGCTAATAGAATGAAATTCAAAGAACTCCCTAGGGTAAGCAACCTTAGGAAGGAGTAAATGAAACTCGAGTTCAAACCTTTGTCGAGAAAACCAGTCGTGAAAAATTAGTGAACAAAGCTCATGAAGTCATCCCAGATAATGTGTCAAGTGATCGTAAAGAGTAGGAGATTGAACCCGCCAGGACCTAGGGATTTATCTACGTCACAAGTAGCAGCCACAAGCAATAACGTGAAAAATATCCTCCTAGGAGAAAGAGTGTTCCAAAAGGGTTGAGAAAGGGATATGTGGGAGCCTAAACCTCACTCTCCTGTTAGAATGGAACCTAGAAACAAAATGGGAAGCAACATATGTTTTGACAGTTGCGGGATCCGAGAGCTTGACCATGTCCACTACAACCGTTGTGATGTTGTTCTTGTGATCGCTCTACCTTTCGCCACCTTATGAAAATAGGTCGTGTTACGAAACGTTTAACAATGGGCAGGAAGCCCTTATGGTCAACCCATGCAGAAATAAAGCGAAAAGGGCGAGGACCCTAATCTGTCTCAGAGGAAGTCAACAAAATAGGAAAGTGGTCCGAGAACATCCGCGTGAGGCCAGATTGAATGGGATTCGAGAATAAGTCAAGCATTTCTACAGATAGGAGGAACCGATCGATGCGACTACACCGAGAGCGAGGTCCGTACCAGGATTACTTCATGTTCGAAAGAGGGAGATCGAATAACCCAAAGGCCGAAATAAAATCTACGAATCGCCATTGTCCGCATGAACTTTACTACCTAGTGACACCTCATCTAAAGCCGCAAACGTGTTGAAATTTCCAACTATAACCAAACAATGGTCAGAAAAGGGAATAGCAGCGGAGAAGAGAGACCAAAGCTCTCGCCAAGCTACAGTCGTAGAAATAGCATAGACATTATTGATTGTAACTGGCTTTCCAGATGGGAGATGCTAGCCGGACAAGAGAACAGTATTTTCATACGAAGAGCACATAAGGACCTTGAACACCATAGTGTTCCAAATAGATATCACACCGCCCGAACTCCCGATTGACAGGGAAAAGACGAAGTCGCGGTCAGTTCCAAACCCACAAGACCGAATAGTAGAGACTGAGATTTTCTCCATCTTTGACTCTTGGATCAACAAAAAGTCGGGGTGAATGGAACCTATCTTAGAGGCCAACAACTTATCATTCGAGCAGGAGTTGAGACCTCTACAATTCCAATAGAGGAAATTCATTGACCACTAGAGGGGTGGGTTACCCCGCTGATAGTAGGAGAGAGCATTGATTCGATCATACGAAAAGCTTCACTGTCAGAGCCATGATAGATTACCCCCATGATGTTGCCGAACCTCATGACAACACTTGCCAGAGGAACACAAATATAGCGATCAATCACTGAAGATAACCCAGAAGGGCCCTAGATAGTCGAGGAGTCAGCTTGAGGGAGAGGGACAAGGCTACCAAAAGCAAGGTCGAATGCGACATCTCTCAACTCAGCAACCACGTGAGCCCTAAGGGAAAGGAGGGAGAGAGATCCTCAAAACCGGGAAGTACAGAATCATCAAAGTCGTCCTCTTGACGATCGGTAGCAGCAACAACACTGCCACTACATGAAACTAGTCGAGAATATATGTTCCTCCGATCAATTAAATGAGGTTGCATCAAAGGATATAGAAGATTCATAAATAGATGCCAAACCGATTCAGTCTAGTAGAAATCTTGTTGATTATTCTTTAAGTCTTTAATGTAATGTACAGGATCAGAATATGTCGACTTATTAGGCAACCAAAATAACCATGTCAACTTTCAAGGAAGCAACAATTAAGGAGGGTGAGAATCATACACTACAATCTTTTTCCCCTTCTGAGAGTATATCTCACCAGTTTTTTCCAAACAGATTGCTGATCACAATTTTTAGTATCATAGAACCATACAATTTCAACTTAGTTAATATAACTATATTCAGAGGCAACTTCTATTAATAAAAAATACTCCGGTAAAAAGGTTCATTCAAGCTTTGCTAGGGTTTTGATGCCTCCTCCTCGCGAGTCACCCCAGCTTTGTCGATCATGGTCCTCCCGACGTCGTTCCGACTCCTATACCCCACCGCTATGGTGTTCTTCTCAACCTTGCAGTCTCCCTCGCCAAAGTCTCTTGGTAATTCCTCGATCTCCGGCGACTGCGCCTCCTCCGCCTCAGCAATCTCCGTCGTCTTCTGATCGATCCTCTCCGTTTCTAAGGTCGTCGTCGTCTCTGCAGCCGCCTCTAAACCCGCCTCTGAAGCTGACTCTGAAACCCCCCCCCCCATCCAAACCCTATATCGCTGGCCGCTCGAACGCAACATGACCTTACTCTGGTTTCTCGGTCGGGTGGTGTGAGGGCTACAGCGGCATTTCTTCCTCTACCCCTCGAGAGGTCGCCTGTTCATACCTCGGTTGTCCTGGGTCTCGCCTCTATGTCCCTCGCCCGAAACCCCCGCCGGCGCGTCCATCTCCTTGGCCTCCACCACCGCACCTTCCTCAACCCCTCTATCGATTTTGGCTAATCGAGTGGGTCTTTTTATCTTCTCTAATTTCGTTTTTGCAGGTCAGACCCTAGCGAGCAGAGATTCTGGGACTTTTCCTGGAAGGGAACCCTGTTTCGCGTATATCCTTCCAATACAACTGACGTAGTCTACACTCGGACCTTTGACCAGGACTTTCAGTTCCATCTTCTCACCTCCCCTCCATGCCTTTATGACGGCCGTCGGGGCATCCCGATTGGTTTCAATTATGTTTTCAAAACCGTCAGCAACGATTATATTGATAAGAACTATGAATTATGTGTTCGTTGTATGTTCTTCTCTAGTGGTCAAGGAGCTTGTTCCTTGATGCACACCTCTGTTATGCTTTACTATCAATAAACTTTGCACCTTTTAGTCCAAAAAGAAAAAACACTCCCGTTTAGGCCAAAAGGATGGTTTTATCATGATTCAAGAATACATTGTAGCATTTTAACGGTGTTCCTGATAAATCTATTAACAGCGAAATGTCAACATCGCCTTTCTCATGTAGTTTTCCGCGGGCATGAGTGAAATTAAGAAGTAAAAATAGTAGACCCAACAACTATTCAGGTCATAACTTCTACGTAGGCTTTTTAAAATTAGATAGTCAAGAGCCATAGTACCTTTCTATACATTAAGAACAAGACTACAAGAGCATAATATTTCCCACCTTCCTTGTTTTTTGGAAAACATTAAATACATATAACATTAAGGGGGGCTTTGAAGATTATGAGGAAGGCTTGGCTACTTTCGAACTTACATCATCAGAGTATGCCTCTACTACACCAGTAGGAGGATCACCATCAGAGCCATGTCCCTATCATACTGTACCTGGAACATCGTCTTCCTTGCTGGCACTGGCCATATCCTTGTCTTCAGATTCAGCAGTAACTTTGTTTTCAAGTGCACCAACATCAGTTCTGGAAACTATGATCACACTGTCCTCTACCATTGCATCAGCCTCAGAGCCAAATGGTCTTTCACACGTGTCGGTAGTCTGACCGGCAGGTTTGTCCAATGGCACTGCTTCTACCACAACATTAGTTTCCTGTTCTTGTGCACTGGTCTCCGAAACAGAGCCCCTCTCATCTTCAACATTTTTACAAGGATCTGACTGTTTTCCACACTCCGAATTTTGAAATCCAGAACCTGAGGCTGCTGGAAACACAAGCAGTGAAGTCTCTACCACATTTTCATCAGATTCGTGAGCAGTCTTGCTTCCATGCTCTTGTGCAGATAAAACAACAGTGCCTTTTTCTATTTTCATTTCAGACTCAGCCAATAAAAGCTTGGGTTCATTGTCAACCATTCCAGGAGGCTCCATTGTAGGTGGCAATACCAAGGGTAAATTTACATGAACACTAGAAGCTCCGGTATTAGTTTGGTCGCCAACACCATTACCAATCTGTGGTTCATGCATAGAAACAGTGATCTCTTCATCGGCATCTACAGTGGCTGCACAAACAACTTGCTTGTCACTTCCTAGATTTAATTTTCCACTAGTCTGTCCTGGATCGACCGTATGTTCATCAGATGGAGTCCTAGCTCTGTTTTCAGGTTCACATGCATCAGTCTCCAACGCAAGGGTCATCTGGTCTTTTAGTTTTGCAGACACAAACCCAGATCCAGAATTTGATTCACAATTCTCAACTTGAATATTGCAACCTGAATCTACTGGAAACTCATCTGATGTAAACTCCATGTTACTCTGGGTTCCGCCAAAAGTCTCTGATACATCAGCTGACACAAAAGGCAATCCTGTTTGACTGCTGGATGCCCCTGCACCAGTGCCAGTAAGAACACCATCTGGAGCTAGTGCTCCATGAATGGAGACACCCGTCTTCTGAATGGGTTCTAGAGGAACTGCAAATACAACTTCCATGCCACCTGATAGTTTTAATGTTTCACTAACACCTTGTCCTCCACCTTCCATATTTTCACCAGATGGTGCATCCGTTCTACTTTTGGAATCACATCCATTATTCTTCACAAGTACATCACCGTCATTTCTTTCTTCCGTACCAGCTTCAATCCAAGATTGTTTGCTAGACATATCATTTGAAACGTCAAAAACTGGAGCTGCCAGATGCTCTTCTGAAGAAGACTCCACAATGTTCCCCAAACCAGTCACAGTTTGCCCGAGAGGCTCCAAAAGACTTGCTGGTTGTAAAGTTGGACCTGACTGACTTTCGGAAGACACTACAGAAGAAGCAATAAGAATTCCCCCAGAAAGAGGTGATACCACAGAAGCAATACCATCCTTTTCAGCAGCACTGAGAGGAACTGTTATTTTACAAATATCCACGTCATCACTGCTAGAGATTTTGATGGCAGTCCCTACAATTGAGTTTTCAGTACCAAGCAGTCCCTCATCTGGTATATTGTCACTAGACCCAGCAGGAGTTTTGTTATTAGTTCTACAAACATCAGGACCAAAAACTGATACCTCAAACTTCTCTTCCGCTACTACTGCACCAGCATCTGAACCAAAATGTCTATCAGACATATCCTTTGGAAAGTCAGAACCAGGAGTTGTTTCCTGGTTGGCCTTGCTGTTCCCTTCTAATGTTACACCATCCTTCGAAGTAGGTTGTCTTTCAAGCGGAAAGCCAAAACCCAAATCTGAGGGAGAGTCGTCCGAAGAAGATTTTGATTCTTCCACAGAACTAGTCTTGGCTGTTTCAGCAGGATTAGTTCTGCTTCCATTGGACTTGGGAGTAGTGTTATTTTCATGTTCTTGTGCACTAGCCTCAGAACCAAGGATCTCATCTTTTTTATATATGTTAACACCAGATTCTGATTGTTTTTCACAGTCCAGACTTTGAAGTTCAAAAGCTGAAGTAGCTGGATACTCATTCGGTGAAGGTTCAGTCTGCTGTGCACCCTTCGAAACGGCATTCTCTTGGTTGGCATCTACAGTAACTGCACAAACTTCCATGTCCCTTCCAAGATTTAAGTGTTCACATACCTGTCCTGGATCGACCATATGTTCATCAGAGGAAGTACTAGCCTTGCTTTCAAATTTACATGTACCAGTCTCCAACACAAGGGCCATCTTGTCTTCTAATTTTGAAAATTCAGGCCCAGATCCAGAATTTAATTCACATTTCTCAACTTTAATACTGAAACCTCTATCTGCTGGAGATTCTTCTGGTAGAAACTCAGACTCATTCTCCACATTACTCTGGGCTACGCAAAGAGGCTCAGATACATCTGGCGACACAAGAGGCAAGCCTACGTGATTGCTTGATGCACCTGTGCCAGTGCCAGTAGGAACACCATCTGAGGATGGAGCTCCCTGAATAGATGTATCAGTCCTTTCGGAGGAATCTAGATGAACTGCACAAACAACTTTGTCACTGGGTAGTTGTATGGTTTCACTAGCACCTTGTCCTTGGTCTTCCATCTCTCCACCACATTGATCAGCAATTCTGGTTTTGGCGTCACAACCATCAGTCTTCAAAACAAGTACAGCATCATCTTTTGCTTTTCTCCCAGCTGCAATACCAGATTGCTGGTTGCACTTGTCAATAGAAATGCCAAAACCAGGAGGTGTAAGAAGTTCATCTGAAGATAGCTCCCCAGAACTAGTCAAAGTTGTCCCAAGGGGCTCCAGTGCACCTGCGGGTTGTAAAGATGGACCTGCTTGACCTCGTGAAGGCAATGTCAAACTACCAGTAAGAATGTCATCAGAAGTAGGCAGACCCTGAAATGAAACATGATACTTTTGGTCAACACCTGGAGGAATTATACAAATATCTAAGTAATTTACATCAGTTAAGTTGGTATCGCAAACCTCGATTGAACCTTCACCCTTTTCACCAGAACATGTACTAGTTTTTTGTCCGACGTTGAAAACATTAGCAATAGGAATTTTTGTGCTCTCCACAGATTCCTTACTTGATATGGGAACGGTTGTTACATCACTCAAGGACGACTCTTCTACTTTACCCTTCGAAGAGCAAGTTCCAGAAAATACTTCCTTCATCACACGGGCAACATCATTTATGTCAGCAGTCTGAATTCGACCTACAGCAGGACTATCAGGCATTACCGGCAAAGATGATGGTTGCTTGGTTTGAGAAGAATTAGCAGACTCCTCTCTAAGTTTTGGATCCTGGCAAGGTAAACTACCAGGGCAATGGCCTTCATATGCTTGATCTTTCAGAATAGTAACAGGTTCCTGATTGGCTTTGTTTTCCAATGAATCAACAGATTTGTTCTGTGACTGATTTAATTTTGTGTCCTGCACGGCTGAACCAGGTAGCACCAAAGCCTGTTTCTTTCCTCTACGCCTGGGAGTTTCTGACCTGATTGGTGTTTTACGACCTCTCCTTCCACCTTGCATTGATCCAGAAGGGCTGACAGAGGCAAGTTGAGATGATTCAGTAGTAGAAAGCTGAGTAGGGTTTGACTGATTGCTATGAGGAATATTGGGAGCGAGACCATGAATTGGTTGGCTGACACCATCTATGGTGGATAAACCACAAGAGGAATAGGCTGGCACACCAAAAACTAGATTCACATTTTTAACCACTGAAGTAGCAGCAGTTGTTTTTCCATCCATATCCTGGTTGTTGATCGCCTCGCAGGCTGTACTTGCACTTGGGGCCTGAGAAGCTTGATTTCCCAAACTTTCATTAGTTCTAGTCTCTAATGAACCAGTTCTGGATGAAATCTCCTTTTGGGAGGGTTCAACATCCCCGATATGAGCACCTAGATCTTGTCTAGAGGCAGTCCCTGGCTTCTTACTTAGATCTAATTTTTTTGATTCTATGGTCAGCATAGGATCCCCACAGGCTTGGCCTTGAATAACATCCTTCAAATCCTGGGTATCATTGTCGTGCCCACCTTTGACAGCAGAAGAATTACTCAATGAATCCCCAGATTTATTCTCTGGTGGCACATTAATTTTGAGATCCTGAGTGGTTGGAACTTCAGCAACAGTGCTTGAGACTGAAGCCTGCTTCTTTCCCCTGCGGCCCGGTTTATCTCCTTTGTTTTGATTCCTCCTAGCTTGCCCCTTTGTTTGCCCGGATATAGAAGAGATAGGAGGTACTGGATGAGAGATAGAAGTAACAGACAAGGGGGCAGGGGTTGGCATAATAGAGCTTGGAGCCATTCCTACAACAGGATGAGGTACTGTTTCACCAACAGTAATTTGGGGAGTTGAGCCAGGAAGGGAATATGGAGCAGAGGTTGTGGGAAGGCTAGACACTGATCCTTTCAGCATCACCATATCAGGTTTGCCTGCTCCACTAGATGCAACGTGAACTGGTGCAGCTGGTACTACCTGTGAGGCTGCTCGTTTTGGCCTTCCCCTTCCTCGTTTAGAGGGTGGAGTTACTTCTTTGCTTTGCTGCAGTTGGGAAGGCTCCACAGATGATGATGAAGAGGGCAGAGAGATTGGAGCAAGAGTCACCTCATTACTAGGTGCATCTGTTGGCTTATCCTCCAGCATTTCTACTTTGGGCTTGGGGGAATCAGGTGCCTCAGCTTGGCACAATTTTTCAAATTCCTCTTCTGTCCATTGTTCTTCATATGAGCGTACCTAAACAATTAAATAGAATAAAAAATGAAAACAACATATATACTGCGTAAGCTATTGCGTCTGCCACTTCAAGAGAACAGAAAATGCAAACAAAAAAAATTAAGGTTGCATTTGGTTAACGGCTAGGGAGGGGAACCACCTCAATTTGTGGGTAATTTAATAGGTGATCATCTTCGTTTCAGTTTCAATTCCCTACCCTCCCATAAGCATGTTTTGACTCCCATCTCTTAAAATGGGGATGGGAATGGAGTGATGTGAGGGAATGGGAATTGACACAATGATCAAACACAATTAACATCTCTAATTTATACAACATATAAAATGACTTCCATTCCCACAACAAGCTTATCCAAATGCAGACTAAGTATGTTGATAGTGTTTATGAAACAAGAGAAAATAGCTAACCTCTCTTGCTCGTTTCCCTCTTCCATAGTGTTGAGTATCAAGACCCCCAAGACCCCCACTCTTTCGTTTTACTCCACTAGTAGATACTTCCCCAGCCTTCGGGACTTCAAAAACTTTCATTGCTTCATAAAATACTCTCAAGTCATCATCAGTCACAAGACGTGAAGGCATAGGAGGTAACTCAGAACCATTAATCCCCTGTTCCATTGCCAATTTCTTCCACTTTGCCTGCAGAATTTGCAAATCTCAGTACATTACCAGCACAAAAGTATTCCATGAATATGAAGATTTAAAGGGGAATAAACAAAAGTGTATATGCATACCGATTCTTCTTCCCGCCTTTGGTTGTCAATGGATTCAAATACATCAATCTCTGACTCACTGCATTACAGAAACAGTCTCAAACTCTCAATTCAGAAGAGTGAACGAGAGAGTTCTATATAACTATGATAAATCTCAGTATGTAACTTCAGAAAGTTATATACACGAGTCAAAATCAAATAGATCCCTTGCATAAACTTTCAAGGGTCCATACATGATACACTTCTTTCAGGTGATGAGTGGCAAGATAAAATGCGGATAGATAAGCAATTTAAATACCTGCGAGCTAAGAGATCGTTCAGAGAATCATCATCAAGAACTGGTGTAGCTTCTTCTTTCTTACACTCTCGCAAAAGAGATTCCAAGTACTCCCTCCTATCCTCAGCACTGGAACAATGATGGGTAACTCCTTAGATTAGTAGTTAAAACATTGCACCTTAAAAATTAATTAATGAACAAACTTTGATTTCACAAAAAAGTCATAAAATACCTTGTATTGTTGTCAAAGAAACCAGCAGTAATGCTCTGGTTGGCAACTCCTAGCTTATGCTCAGCTGCAGCTCTGACTTGTTCTTCAACAGTTCGAACCTTATACATTCATGTTCACGAATAGATATAATGATTCATGATACTGACTAAGATCCGACGACCAACTTAAAAATGGATTCACAAATACATGAAGTTGTGAATGACAGCATATGAATATTATCTTAATCAAAATGCAGGACTTCTTCCAAAGGATTTTGTCAAATATAATTTAATACCATGCTACATGTAAGGGTTTGGGCTCCCACACTATAGGGCCAATTTGATTAGTTGGCTTGGGTTTTGCCTTTATATGTAGTTTATTTTTCTCTCTAACCAATGTGGACTATAATCTTTAAAAGGTTTCACCAAATTTATCGTATATAACAGTTTCAATGTGATTAATAATAGCGGGCAAATAATGAGAAGAAGCCTATTCCTCTCTTCACTCGAGAATATTATAAATATGAACCTGCAACCTAACGGAAAAAGTACCAGCAAAGTACAAAACTCAAAATTTACTCATTCATAAAAACAAGCTATATCTTTATCTCGAATAGCAACAAGTGGGTAGAGCACATACCGTTTCAAATCGAAGGACAAGCACATCCCTCTTCTGGCCAATTCTATGAGCCCTGGCTTGTGCTTGTAAATCCACCTGACAAATTATTGAAACTAAAATAAGCTTCACAGTTGACAGCATTTAGCTAGAAATTGAGATAGAAAAAAATAAGAGTATATTTGCCTGTGGATTCCAATCAGTGTCAAATATAATAACAGTATCAGCAGCTTGAAGATTCACTCCCACACCTCCTGCTCGAATACTACACAAATATCTTGAAGTCAAATCTACAGCAACTAATTAAATATGAGCAATGTCTACACAGCATAGTATAACTTCTGTTCAAAAGTTGGAGGCAATACACGAGCAAGAAGAGAAACACAGTAATACAGAATCTGTGGCCCAGGTCTATCAGCTAAACATTATAACTATAAGGAGGCCACTTCTACGAGCCAAATTTATTAATATTATAACATGGACACACACACATAGTAAAAGAAATAGCTTCATCAAAAAATATCTCTTCAGACTGAATCACATTCGGTACACGGAATTACCTGAGCAAAAATATAAAAAATGGTGACTCTGATTGGTTGAACTTATCTATGAGTCCACCACGATCACCCCCAGATGTATGGCCATCCAACCGAAGGTACCGATACTGTTTGAAGGTGAGATATTCCTCCATTACGTCAAGCAGCCTGGTCATTGTTGAAAAGAACAGAACCTGAAACAGTAACAACTTTGGGTCAATGCGGAAGTCTAATAATTGTTAATCATATTTGGGTCAATGCGGAAGTCTAATAATTGTTAATCATATCAGAGTAAAATAAATTAAACTATTGCATATAAAGTGCAAAAGTGCCCTGTCTTGTGCAACT
This sequence comes from Erodium trifolium, assembly GCA_036897425.1. Taxonomy (NCBI): domain Eukaryota; kingdom Viridiplantae; phylum Streptophyta; class Magnoliopsida; order Geraniales; family Geraniaceae; genus Erodium; species Erodium trifolium. The sequence goes on along the minus strand of JAYMTN010001084.1, from coordinate 1,783 downwards.
TACCTGATTCTAGGGGAAACGGAAGAGCCAAAAGAAAACAAGACACACAAAGTAAATGGGGACAAAACAGTAAGATGGAGCTAACAACCATCTTATTCATCGTCAAAGACTACTTGGACACATGCATATCAATCCATATGAACTGCAACTTAATACAAAAAGTACATTTTCCAGGCATCACTACTAAATATTAGACCCCAAAATAGTTAAATTTTGATATCGCATTAAGGATATACAATTTCCTTACCCTATGATCTGTTGCTTTTAGCTTTGGTAGTATTCGATCTAACATCTCCAGCTTCCCACAAAGTCTGATGATAGGTGGCAGATAATGTCTAGGTATCATAGTATCAACCTAATCATTGGATCACACACAACAGATATTAGCACAAATTAAATATGAAAATATAACTTCTAAATTTCTTTACACTTGGGAAACGGAAAGAAGAGAGCACAACAGATATAGAAGAGTAGAAAGGAGTTATGGTTGAGAAAAATAGAGAAAGGGTGCCCCTTTTAAAATATATTCTTCTCCAAGTGATATTCACTCTTCCTAAGGAGGGGAAATAAGCAGGCCTATAATTAATAATTAGATAGCATGCCTCGTCTGCATGAAGCTGGCTGAGATACGGATGATTGCATATATTCCGTAGCTCCATAACAGAGTTGTGAACTGACCGACCCTGAGAGCATAACCTTCATGGTTAGTAGTACACGATGACAATTGTTTAACAAGTATACTAGGAATGAACAGTAAGTGAAACCTTGGGATTTCCAATTGAACCAAGATTGTCTTCTACCCTCTGCATCAATAGCTTCTGATACGCAGATGCCTCACATCTTACAAGTCTCTCAATCTTTTCAGGCAGTTCATTTTCGACCTATCACAAAAGCATCAATTATGTACAAAACGAATTAGAAACAACGGTATAACACAATCATTTTCCAGAGCACAAGACAAACCCTCAAAGAAATAAAAGAATCTGGGAAAAAAAAGGTTGAGAAGTCCTCTTTAGGATATGTCCATATCCCCCTTCAAAAAAGAATTAAGTCTGGCCATCACGATCTTGATAGCAATCAATGCACAAATTCAACACAAGGAAGGATAAGAACACAAACAACAGGGACAAAAAAAAACAGCAAATGCGATTTTGATTCTCTGACTTAGTGGGATGCATGCATGCAAAGACACAGTTACACAATTGACATTGAGATTAAAAAGTTAATATATCTAACTAGCCAATATATCAAATTACTTGGAAAGATATCTACAATATACAGACCATATCATTCTAACCTTGTGTTTGAGCCTTCGAAGAACAAATGGTCGAAGTACTTGGTGAAGACGATTTATGATCAATAGGTTCTCCTCCTCAGAAAGTAAGGCCTTCTAGTGAAAGTCAACGGGGTAACATAAGAAGCTTGGATGAGATAAAAGATAAAAAGAAGATAAGAGGGGACTGCACAATATGAATTTAAATATAAGATGTTCAAGCTTTACTTCATCAGGTGAATTATCGCCATTACTCTCAAAAGGTTTATTGAACCACTGAGAAAAATCTTCGGAGGAATTAAAAATATTTGGAAGCAAGAAGTTGAGCAGTGCCCACAATTCTTCGAGATTGTTCTGCAAAAGCGAAAAACAGAAAGTAATCAATAAACCAAATCAAATGTAGGAACTAGAAGTTAGGGTTAATTGTCCAAAACTACCCTAAAGTTTCGTCCACAAATGAAATAGTGCACAATGTTTCGTCCACGCTGTGTGGCTACCCTAAAGTTTCGT
>JAYMTN010001083.1:0-13762 GCA_036897425.1 Erodium trifolium | reverse complement strand
AAAACGTCTTTTAACTAACTCACGCCTCGAGTCCGGCCAAGTCCGGGTTTGGGGCGTGATACGAGCACCCCACTATGTCCCTAACCACTCCCGTACCTGGACGCCAAGAGGAGACCGAGGGCACGAGAAAGTGAGGAGGCATGACCAATGAGGGGTCAAGGAGTAGATCGACGAAACCACAGACGTCCTGGCTGAAGCGATGCCCTATGCACCGCGCCGCCCGAAACCGAAACTAGAGCCAGGTCATGGTACAGTCGGGACGACGACACACTAGGGTTTGGAGGAAGAGGGGCATGGTCGTTGCTTGGTGGGGAAGTAACCCAGGGCCGACGCTCGGGCCGTCCCCACCTCAGCTCCATGATCGATATTGAATTGCATCATTTGTATTGGGAGGATATATGTGAAACATGGTTCCCTCCTAGAAAAATTCCCTGAATCTCTGCTAGCTAGTTTTTGATCCTGCAAAAACGAAATCAGAGAAAATAAAAAAAGACACACTCGATTAACCAGATCAAAAATCGAGAAAGAGGTCGAGGAGGGTGCGGTGGTGGAGGCTAGGGAGATGTGCGCGCCGACGGTGGCTTCAGAGACGACAACGGCGGGTTCAGAGGCGGCTGTAGAGACGGCGACGACGATTTCAGAGACGAAAAGGGTTGATCAGAAGACGGCGTGGACTGCTCGATGACGGGGATCGGTTGTGGGGAGGAACGGGACAGCGGCGACATCGAGTAATGTGACGACGACGGGGCGTGAAGCACGGGCGGAGCAGGAGGTTGTTGTAGGGGTTGGAGAGAAGGGAGGACGATGCCATTGCGGCAGAGTAGGATGGCCGGGACGGGACCGGGAGACACGGAGACGACACTGAGAAAGGGAAACCACTTGCGCTAGAGGCGCAAGAAAAACCCTAACCCTAGCAGAGCTAAAGAGTGTCGTTTCACTGAATTTGTGTTGTTTTTTAATTAGAGTAGTTTTTTTAATACTATCCCTTATATATTTTTTACCGTTTTAATGATCATCATTCTCATGAAGTAAATAGACATCCTCAAGTACTCAATAAATATACACGTGTGGATGAAATAAATTTAGAATACGAAAAAACTAATAATTTAGACAGGGTAACTCGTTTCAAAAAAAAAAAGACAGGGTAACTCGATGATCAAATTATAAAGATATAACATGATAAAAAAATGAAGGCATTAATTAAAAATGGTGAAATGGGAGTAAAATTAAATAAAGAAAGGGGAGTGTTAGACAGTGTTACTGTTACATGGGAGTTGCGTAACTTCAGAAACCAATAAAAATTCTCTGACACGATATATATATCAAAACCGTCTACAAATTTTTCGTCTCCACCTCACCTGGATTTCGTCGTCGTCCTTCTCTCTCAAAACCCTAATTTCGAGAACTTTCGCCGTTCCTCTCTCTCCATTTATCCATTCCCGAGATTCTCTTCCGAGTTCAGGCAATACACAGAATCATCAGGTACTTGTGTGTGTTTTTGTTGCGCTCATCGCCATGGCTTTTGGATCATATTTTGTCCTCCAGCTTCACGGTCCAAGCTGTTAAAAGCCGTGGACCTGATTGGATTTGTATAATTCTAGTGAATCCAGCTTGGATTCGCCTTGTAACTTTCCAATTCTCTGATTTTTGATGATCATCTAGATACCGTGGCAATGTTTTAATTTGCTTCGTACCGAATCTGGTGTTCGTGAGCTTAGAATTGGACTATCTGCTTAATTCTACAGGCTTGCGATTTGAATTTTGTATGCTATTGCCAGTTTCTGGATTGAATCGTTGTGAACTGTGGCGTTCTCTATCGTTGGGGAATCACTGAGCAACTGATTAGATTTAGTTTTTCTAATCTTCACTTTTTCTATGTGTGTTTTTGAAGTCTGATATCTGTTATACAAAGATCTTCAATCCTGAATTCTGGTTCTAATCGCAATGCAATGTTTTAGCTTGAGCTGATTTCTAGGGTTTCATTTAAACTGAAAATAATTTGTTATTATTTCAATTTGATCCAAGTATTGGATCTCTGTTCCCATTTAACTTGAAACTCGGGACTTATTTTTACTTAATTGACTATTATTTTGGTGCATTGTATTTATACAATCTAATGTACTTGGATGTGACGGGGCTTTATTTAGAATTCAATACTGAAATCATAATTTTTTTCTTCTGGTTGTTCTAACTTGAACATAGTGGCAGCAGTCATTTTTACCCCATGTAGCGGATAATTTCTGATTTGGGGAAGAATAATGGAGGCAAACATGTGTGACATCAATCACTTGGATTCTGATGTTCTTTTGCCTCCTCGGAAGCGCCTGCTTGCTGGATTGAAGAAACAGAGTTCTGAAGCAGAAGTTGTTCAGCTTCAAGCTTCAAATGATAGTTCCAGCTCTTCATCAAGTGAATTCAATGCTCGTCTTAACAATTTGTTGAGCTATCATCCAAGTAACCGTAATCTCTCACCTGAGGAGATTGTGGAAGCCTCGAGATCTGCAGCTATTACTGCAGCTAGGGCTGCGAAGATTGCAAGGTCTGCAGCTGAGGAGAAGGCATCAATTGCTTCTAAAGCAGTTGCTGCTGCCAAGAGTGCTTTGGAATTGGTTGCCTCTATGTCTGATGAGGTAGCTGGTAAAGAAAGGGGCTTGAAAAGGAACAAGCTGAAGAAGCATGTTCCAGTTCAGCTCTTGTACAAAAAACATCAGCCAGTTGAGAACTTTAAGAAGGATGAAGAGTTGGCTCGTAAGTTGCATCGTGCAATTAACAGCTCCCCGAGAATCTCAAAGAATTCTTCAAGTCCTGAATCAAGGAGCCATAAACATAAAAGGCTCAAGTACTATCCTCCTGAAAGAACCGGGGTGTCCAATGGAAGTGTAGTTATGGGAGGACACCCACCTTTCTTATACAACAATGGCCATGCAGTGGCTGGAGACATAGACTCTGAGGGCTCCATAGAAGAGATATACATGATTAGAGGAGACGATAACTTAATGAAATTACATACAGGTGATGACCAATCAGATGTCAATAATGGAGAAGCAGATACAAGTCAATCAAAGGAGAGAGCATTGGAAGATGTGAACTTGTCTGCTAAAAAGAGGGGAAGAGTGAAGCTAAAGAAGTTGCCCTTAAGCATTTGTAATTTTAGGGATCAGTCAAATCCCAAGGAAGAAGGCAGTGCCAAAAGCTCCACATTACCCGGAAAGACCATTGATAAACCTAGTGCTAGCAAGATGAGACTATTTGCTATGGAGCCATCTGCTGATGGGGTGATGCCAATTGAGGCTACTTCAACATGGAAATGCCAGGAGTCCAATGCACCTGCATGTGTCAAACAAAATAAAGCAGTGCAATCATGATGCTCAGATCCTACAGTGGCAATATGCGGCCATAATAGAGTTTGATAGTTGAGGTAGGATTCATGATGCTTTTCTTATAGAAAGGTTTTATTTGATTTATCTTAATTTATTTTTTCTGGCTTTGTAATGAACTTGATCTGACTATATATGTACATTACATGTCTATTTGTTTGCATCTACCCCCCACATTTTCAGTTTCAGTCCGAAGCTTTACTCAATAACAAAGCTGGGATACAACAAGAAAATAGCGCAGTAGTTTGGATGTTACTATGTTCGTGTCGTTTTGTTGTAGTTTTCTTAGTTCCGAGTTGGGGCATATGATTTTTTGTTCTCTTCTTACTTCGAAAGTTACATATGTTCTACACAAAATAGAATTTAATTAAGTTTTTAATTCTGTCATATAAACATAGTAATGAGACAAATAATGTACGTGTATATTCATTAGAGAGTATAGTTATTCGCAAATTGTTATCATATGAATGGGACTCTAAGCATTCTTTATACTCTAGAGATATTCTGCAGGTCATTTTTGGAGCATTGGATGGACCATTTCTTAGTGAAGGCAAAGAAGTGTGTAGTTTCGTTCATCATGTAGCTATTTTACCTGTGCCTTCCTCTACCTAAACATAGTACCGACCTAGATGGGTTTCCAACTTTTTTTGATGCGCAAACACGAATTACTAATTGTCATCTGATGTTACTTCATTTTTTATTGTCATTTTCAGTCTGTTGTAATTATAGCATGTATGGCATAAATTCTCCTGCAATAAGTTAGAGGCAGTCTACTTCCGTTGAGCTTGGCGTGTTGTATGTTCATTTGGAAGCCATAATTCATATATATTTGATCAGAAATAAGAACTATTGAGTTGGATAGTGTTACGTATATGTTGGTTATTGTCTTGGTTGCAATTATTTTTTGTCAAGATTGGTTATGTATGGATTCAGAACATGTTTTTGTTTGTTTGTTTGTTCAGATATAGTGTTCAAATGAAGGGTGGTTGTTGTGCCTGATATTACAAGTTGCAGTTCAATTGTGGTTGGCTGGAGACAGGCTTGATGCTTAATCATTGTCATTTGACTTCAAAGTTAAACAACCGATGAAATGTTTTTTTTATCAGTATATTATATGAACGGAGATTGAAATCATCGATTTCATACAATTAAGTATGAGATCTCCGTCACTTTACCCGCGACTTTAAGATAATGAAGTGAGATGTGGATCATCAGTCCCAGATCCAAGTATTCACCAAACTGAACTAAGAACATGTTTTTGAAGCAGATCCATGTGATATAGATTTGTAATTAACTGTGCAGTTCGATGTTTATTCTGATGAGTCTTAGCTGTGTGGGTATTTGTATAAGTTTTCAGGTACAGACTTTTGGCTGAAGCTACAAAATTGGTTATTTTTGTACAGATCCATAACATCTGACAAGTCAGTTAATTAAAGACATTCTAAGTTTCTTCTCTGTGGCATCTTCTCACCCATTTATTGAGTGTAAATGTTAGGTGAAAATGGTACAGAATGATTCATGGGTAAAGAATTTCTTATTCTTCCTAATGCTAACAAGAATACAAGAAAATTAACATAAAGGGTAAATTACACATGACTATCTTTATAATTTGACCACAAATACATAAACCCGTATCACACAAATAACCCCGTGGTAAAACTTTTACAGAAAAATGGTCACTCCTTACGAATTCTCACGTGTCACTATCGCACAAAATAGACGAAAACCATCAAAAATCTATATATGTTTTTTGTCACGAGACCTGTACACGAGCTTAAAATTTTACAATATCCAAAAGAGACTCAATCTCATCCTTAATCTTTTGATTTTAATATGATTCCTTGGAGAATTTCAAAAACGGAACCAAATTGAAATCACAATAGCAAATCGTGAGTGTAGTTTTTAGATATTTTAAAATTTACTTTCACGTGTAGGTCAAGTGACGGGATTTTTTTTTGATGTTTACGTATATTTTGTATGATGATGACACGATAAAATTGATAAGTGGTTATGTGCTTGTGGGTAATTCATAAAGGTAGTTGTGTGCAATTTACCCTAACATAAGTGGTTGACAGCCTCAGACCCAACAAACCTCAAACCCAGTTCTCATGTAAAAGTCAAAGCATGTTCATATAACTAGTTAAACTTGACTCAATTCTTATGCAGACTAGCATTTATAGAAACATTTTGATGAGGCAGTACTCGAATCAATAATAATCCGGCATCATAGTAAAATTTCTCTACATTATGTCTTTTCTCACAAATTTTGTTACTATGTTACATTTTAGTTAATAAAAAAATCAATCTTATTATAAATGTAAACACAAAATTATATCACAATGAATAGTCATGCAGGTGGAGGGAGGGGATGCAAAATGGAGCTTGCTGCAACATCAAGAGACTTTGATCCCTTCTCACATAATCACCACAATGTAAAGGTTGTTGTTCATTGGAAGGCGTTCATTTTCCCCCTCAAGCTTGATTCAGCTTTGGCCTCATTTTGAGATGCTTTGGCCTCATTTTGAGATGCTTTAGCCTCCTCTTGAGATGAAGTTGTTAGATTGAACCATGGGTGTTGCAGAGACTGCTGAGCTGTTGGCCTCTTCTCTGGGGAAAAATCAAGAAGAGGACACAGAAACTGGGAGAACTGACGAGCATCGGCCTCTGAAAACTTATATTTATCAACTAGTAGTCGTTCCAGCGGCCAGTACTTGAGCCTCCTTATCCTCTTCAGATCACCGTGCCTATCGAAGTAATCCTTGGATCGAGCCCCTCCAACTGCTATCTGCTCATGGAGACAAAAGGTATGTGTTTGAGAAAAGAGTCATTGGAGATCCATCCATGTGAACAGGACAGAAAATGATGAGCTTACCTTTTTAGGCATCTTTCCTAGTAGTTCCATCATTAGAGCAAGATGATCCTGCAACTCAATTTGGTTAACAAGTCCATTATGATGCAATGAAAGTTGAAATGCCTTCAAGAAAAGTTATCATATGAAATGGCCAAATCATTATCATCCAATGATTGATGAACTGATATGCACATAAAACAATGAAGAAGAGTTTGGAGGTAACAATACACGACTTAATATGTCTAGTCATTGGATTATTTGAAGATAATTAATCAGTGGGTATCAATTGCAACTGAGATTCATGATGGACAAATGGATCCTTGTATGGTCACTTAAAAATCATGAAACCAATAGGGAAGTTGTAACACAAGCACACCTTTGAGCAAGGACTAGAGTTTTACAGCACTTATTGCAAAAAATGTACCTTGTGGTATGCACCTTTTGCAATTTTGTAGCCATCTTCTTTGATAATTGCAAAAAAAAGTGTCACTAGCTTGTCTTTTTGTTGCATTTATGTAAATTAGTTCAAAATGGTAATTTTACCCTTGAAAGTTTAAATTTAAAAAATAAAAAGTAAAAAAAAAAATCCAGATTTTTCATCTCCTTTAATTTTCTTCCTCTTTGTATGAAGAAACTAAGGAAGATGAAAATTCTGGATGCAGTAAAAGGTAAGTTCAGTGCACTTTTCTACAATTGACAAAGAAGATGACTACAATTTGCAAAAAGTGAATGTCTGAGGGTACTTTCTTGCAATGACCCCTTTTATAATAGATTCAAAATTAACAGAGAACATAAAAGGTATTTACCTCATCTTCACTAAAACCTTGTCCCTCCTTGGGAGCAAACATCATGTCACCTGTGGCAAGCTCAAAAGCAGTGCAACCAAAGGACCACATATCAACAGAAAACGAATACCCAGACCGAATAATAACTTCAGGGGCTCTGTACTGTCTTGTTTGAATTTCTTCTGTGAACTGTTTATTAGCCCAACATGCATTTCCAAAATCCACCACCTTGCACCTAAGGTCAATCCCCTCAAGAGATCTCTCGGTTTTCTTCAACATGGCTCCTCCTATTGTTCTTTTTCCAATTTTAGCAACTGCCCTTTTGGCTCTATTTCTCAATCTTTTCTCAATCAGATTCATCGTAGTTCCACCATTTTGGCTACCCTCAGGCCTCTCAAGAATTGGGGTGAGCCCAGATCTAACCGGGTCTTTTGAAGCATCTATGGTGGAGAAGAGCAGAATATTTTCAGGTTTTAAGTCAGTGTGGATTATACGTAGTTCTCGATGCAAGTAGTCTAAACCTATCAAAATGCATTTGCAGATCTCCCTAACTTTATCCAATGGAAGGCCTTTGTAACGGTTGTGCTTGATTAACCGGAGTAAGCTATCGCCAAGAACTTCAAGGACCATGCAGAGATGCTGCCCATTTGGGCCTGCATGTTTAAACTGGTCTATCAGATGCACAACACACTTGGAATGTGAGGGGTCGCCATCTGCAATGGCTGCCAGAACATCAATCTCATGAAGGGCAGCTTGAGTAAATTGGGATGCACTTTTTTGTATCTTAAGAGCCACATATTTCTGAAAAAACAAAGGAAGATAAAATGCAAAAATTAAGGCCCTCGCATACAGAAGATCCATATTAATGGAGAGAAAGATGCATGCTTAAAGAAACTTACTTCTGACAGTATATACTCTTTAACTTTCCCTAACACAGTAAAGAGGCAAAGAAGCAAATTAAAGAACTGTGTAATTCTGAAACTTTTGAGGCAGGGTAAGTTGCTATTCTTATAAAATAAATTCTCGAAAGAGAGAAAAATTATAATGCTTTGCACAACAAGCAAAAGAAGCTTGTTTGTTTTCACGGTAATGGGAAGTCAAGGTTAACTTGAATCACCTATGACCAAACTAAGACTATTTTTTCTTCGCCTCAAGTCGGATGATTGTCACAAATACTGTAACCCAACAGCATATATGTAACCCAAAAGCTATCTTCCTCCCCAATACAGTTTTTGGTTAACCCAACTCAGAGCTCATATTCATGTCAAACTCAAAAACTTATATTTCTGTTCAGCAGTGTTTTGGAGGCAATGTTGCTGTATGGTTAAGCAACCTTTGCATGAACAGAAAAAGTAATTGTGTCCGAGAATAATCCAAGTACAGTATAGAGCAAATCATGAGCAACTACATATGTTTCACCTTGCATACATAGTACAAACCATTCCATTCTATCTAAGACCACATCATTGTGAAACCTGCTTATTATTGAGATTGCGACATCTTAACATCAAGGTACTATTCTTCTACATAAATAGCATATGTTGAGAAATCATCATTAATTGTCAATGCAGCTGTACTTAAGTGTTCCCAAGGGAACACCTTAATGGTTCAAACTTCACATTGCCGTTACTGACATTGCAAGTTTGATTTTTTTTTTTTTTTTAGGATTAGAACTTGGCAAGGGTTATAAGAAGGGGAGAACTAAATGTGTTGAGTAGCTTAATTGCTCTGTGCTTCCAATGATCCAATCCCATGGATATATATCAAACATTCCTGAAGACCTAGGGGAGCACCCTAATGGTTCAAGCTTCACATTTGCTTAGTTGATAATGTGAGTTTGAACTCTTACCGAATTTGCTTCATTCAAACCATAAATATATGTTTAACATTCCATGATAAAACCCAAATAATGTCATTGAAAATGATGTGCATTGGAAACGACCAAACGTGTACACACAAGCCATGCATTAAGGGGTAAAAAGTTAAAACAGAGTGGAAAAATATATGAACATCTGAAAAGGAAAAACACAAAACTAGGTAGAAAACAGTAACTTCGGGTCTTAATCATTGAGATCTTCAGTAGGTTTGATCAGAATCATGGCCAAACAAAGAACACCCAGCTCATAGAAACGGACAAAATCAAAGATTATCCATCAATGTCAGCAACCCAATGTCAGTTTCAAATACAACCCAGTTCTTAAATTACATTAGATCAACTGAAAATGCAATAACTTATAAGATTTCACCCGCAATAATACAATCTAAAATTCAACAGATCTATGGAATCATTACAAACATAGGGAGACAGAGAAGAGAGAGACAACGTACAGAAGATTGAGTGTCGTAGGCAAGCCAAACGGTGGAGAACTGGCCCCAACCGAGCTTCCTTTGGGCGATGTAGCGACCTCCGGCGAAATGATCCCCTACCCGGACGGCGTGGTAGCCTCCTTTCCGGTAGGAGTCGATACCCTCATCATCGTCGTCGGAGCCGGAGGAGGAAGAACAGGACATGATATGGTGTGTAAAAACTGTTTCCGTTGGTGGGTTTGATCCGATCAGAGACTCGGTGGTGGGCAAGGTTGGGTTTTGAAACTTGGGTTTGCTTTATTTAAGGAGGAATTTTGATGGGTTAGATTAGGATTAAGAGAGGGAGAGAGAGAAGATCCTCATTTTGGTTGTTGTGTATTGCTCCCACCTATGAAGGACGAGAGAGGAAGGAGAGACACTGCTCTCCCCACCTTTTTCTCTTCCTTGTTTGATCTTCTTTTTAAGGCTTGCTCTGTGAAATTACCACTCTGTACCTCATTTTATAATTCCCCTGAGCTTTATAAGGTGGTTGAGATGGAACTGTCCATTTTTATGGAATTGTTTGTTTGGGAGTAGTGTCTTGGACTTGGACACCTTCCAATTGATTTCATGACAAGTTTTATTTTGATCAAGCAGATCAGCATTGTTTTTCTTTGAAAAATATGTGAACCATATATTATATATCAACTTGATGATATACGTTATAATAATAAGTACCCATTAACCTACAATAAATACATTTATTTGTTCAGAACTCGAGACTTTTTATACTGAAGGCTTAAACCTTGACGGTTGGATGTCCCCTTAAAGATGATCAGCACTATTTCAAACTTTTGGAAATTTCCTCGGTGTCTATATTATTGTCTATGATTTTGATAAGTTTGAATTTATATTATTTGATCTCTTTTTCTTTTGAAAGTTTGATTAAGTGATAAGTGTCATAGTTTTCATGGCATTATCACCAAGAGTGGGCTATCCATTCCAACTAATAACCATCGATTTCAATCCGCTTACGTGTAACATTTTAAAATCACAATAGTATCACAGATCTAAACACTATCTTTTACCAAATTAGAGTACTCTGTTTCGAGTTCTACTTAAATTAAAGTATTTTCTCTTTATCACAAACACTTGTAAGTAAATTGGATTGAGATGCGAATGAAAACACTGAAACACATTCATTAATGTAAGTGATTGCACAATCTTATATGTACAATAAGAACCCAAGAGTTACAAAAGCCAAATCTGAAACAAGGAACATAAAATACAGAGCATCAACCTGCCTAGTACCAAGTATCAAGCTTTAGGTGCAAGGATCTCAAGGAGTGAAGAATAGGTACCAGACACAGCCACGACCACTCCCAGGACCACAATCACCCCATCCAGAGCCACGCCATGCCAACCCAACTCCTCCTTGAACACAATCAGATGAAACAGAGCCGGCAACACGAACCCCAGAGCACAGCACACGCTGCTCCCAACAAGGGACAAGAAGTCCGCAAAATTGGGCACCAACAGAGCCACCAAGCACACGCCCAACACCACGGCCCATCTCAGCCACAGGCAGTACCGAGACCCGCACAGCCTCCTCTCGGCCACTTCGTACACAGGGTTCATCATCAGAGGGAACGTGAAGAACAGGTTCACACTGAGGCCTATCTGGACCATCGTGCTCACCAGTCCGGGACCCAAATTGGTGGTGATGATGTCTTTGGTCTCGTCTCCGAAAGCACAGTAACCCAGAACACCGAACGTCATGTACAATGTGGCGATGAAGGCCATACACCAGGCCAGGACCGTGCCGAATTTGTCTTTGTTTTTGGCTTCTGATTCCAATGGTAGGATCATCCCAACGCCTTCGAAAGCGTAAACAGCCACGCCGAGGCCGTAGAAGAAGGTGTTGATTCCACCGAAGGCCTGCAATACGGGCCTGTTCTGGAGAAAGACGGTCAGATCCTCGACCATCACCACACCCATGGCTCCGAGATCGATCACATCGGCGAAGATGCTGAGAGGGGCCAAATGGGTCAGCGTCGGGATCGAATTTAACCCCAATTGGAAAGGGAAGCAACCCCAGATGTAGAAGGCCTTGGGGGTCATACCCAGGATCCGAGTCTTGAGATCGGAATTGAAAATGTTTGCTACTGTATTGGCGATGAAGATGAGGTAGCTCACGCAGAAGCCAGCCTGGGCGAGGACGATCATGAGGTCGACGGCGAAGCGGCCGATTGGGCCGCAGACGGTGAAGCCCAGATCGCCGAAGGAGTTGATTTTGGTGAAGCCTTGGAGGAGTTCGAGCTTGCGGCGGGTGTGGACGAGGAGCATCATGCAGTGGTAGGTGACGAGGGCGACGGAGAAGAGCATGAGGGAGCCGAAGACCCATCCGGTCCGCTTGAAGGTGTAGGGGAGGCCGAGGACTCCGGCGCCGACGATCGCGATGAAGACGTTGGCGAAGGTCTTGAACTGGGAGCTCAGAGGCTGGTTCGATTTCCCCAGCAGCGCGCTGTTCTCGGTCGGGAGGATGTGTGAGGACGAGCTCGCTTCTCTGTCGAACACCATGGCTTCAACTTCTCAATCCTCTGATTGTTGGACCGAAAATCCGAGATGGGTCTGATTTATTGGTGTACAAGTCCAGGTAGAAAGTGGAAATTTTGAGATTTGGGCAGATGGGTATTGGTGATTCTGGATTCAATTTCCCGCAAAATAGTGAAAAATTGGAAGGTACAAGGGATATGGGTTTGGATTGATTTAGAGGAACAAAATGATGGATTTGGAGATGAAATAGGAGAAGAAGTTAGAAGGATGAAGATGATGAAGAAGGTTTAAACAATGGCAGCTCTAGTCTGTACTGTTCTCTTTTTCTGGCTAAACAAAACACCAAAAGCTACAGAGCAGTTCAGTTCAGCTCTTGAAATATTATTTGATTTTTCTCTTTTGAATAGAAACGAATCCAAATATAAATGATTGCATTCAATTTCTTATTTGTTGCTTGATCGATCCCCACAGACATACACTCTTGCTACTGTAAAGCTTCTATGTAACCTGAAGATTGGAGATGTACATTTAACGTGACGGAGGCAGATTTATAAGATAATTTAAATTGGTGGTGTATGAGGCATGTGATACCACAAATAAATATGATAATTTTTCATTATTGATAAGAGATTAAACAAATGTTTTTTTATAATGTATTTTAGTGATAATTATTGAGATGCGTGGGACATAAGTATTTTGTCTCCGCGTAAATAACTAGTCGTTTCAACTTTGGTTGCCCGGAAAGCGTGTGCAACATGGAGGATAAGTACAATAATTTGAAAGCTACTTTTCAACTAATCAGTATCTTAATACTATGGATCTAATGATGTTCAGTCATGATCAGGATCACACCAAAAAAATACATATATACCCGTCTTGTAATTGTTCCGGATAAATTGACAATTGATTTTGGAAATTTATAATTAACATTTAATCTAAACATGTGGGAATGAAACCTAAATGGAGTGTCCTGTCAGGAGTCTGTAAGGTTTCCTGGTTGTGATAGCTTTGTTTGCCAGATTTTGGATCTTCCTACTAACGGTGTTGATATGGATCAACTACAAAGACAGCCCATCGGTTCAAGACGAGGTCTATATACGAGACGAATTACGATGAACCAATCGAGTGATGCACAAATACAAAATGAGTTTGGCTGAAAAAGTGATCTCGAATAAAAAAAACATTATGACTAAGAGCACCTCCAACGGGTCGTGGCAGGCGGGCGTGGTAGGCGCGCACCGGGCGCTGGGACGGCTCTGTCACGACACGTTGCCACGACTCGTCGTGGTAGGAGCTCTTGTCAAGGGCGTCATGGCAGGGGGTCGTGGCAGGATCCTAACACGAGTCGGGGTCGTGACAGCAGCTATTTTAGTGGAGAGAGAAGGTCATTTTGCTCCAAAAACAACTACAAAACATGAGCTTCTACCACTAGTCATACCATGACCATTGGAGAGCTCATGGTAGGAGTCATAGTATGGAGGAGAGAGAAAGCCAAAAAAGACCTCCTACTATGAGCTCCTACAACAAGTTTGCGGCATACCATTGTGGATGCAGTTATTATGAACTCCAAACCAATCCCTTACACAAATTGTCGTTTGTTAATTATAAGAATTTTTTGCACCAAAACCAATTAAATTCAACAAGTTCCAAATCTGTAAAATTAACATGGAAAACACCTAAATTCTCAACTTTTATTTGGCTTGTGTGCTTGTATATTGAAATATGGAGCATCATTAAAAATAACACTATTGGATGCTAGTCAAAGGACAGGATAACTGATGATGCCACATCGGGGGAGTGTTGTCACGCCTCAAATCCGATTTTGACCGGATCCGAGATGTGAGGCGGAAAATAATAACGGAAAACGGTTTTAAAAATCCAAAACTCGTAATAATTTATAAAACGTC
>JAYMTN010001082.1:0-13768 GCA_036897425.1 Erodium trifolium | reverse complement strand
CATGATACCCATTTCTACCCATTTGTCATTCCTAACTCCCCATATCCACCCAATAACCATTGTTTGCTCATCTTTGTCCCACCCTATCTCTACCCAATACCCATTTGGGTACCCCACGAATACTCATTTCGCTCATATTAATACATAGATTACAAAAATCATACCCTAAACTTGTTTTTTTGTGTTCTACTTTGATAATTGTAAAAACATTCCTATATCGAACCCATACCCATACCCATACTCAGCCCGTATCCGAACATGTTTCTTCCCAGACTCGAAAATCAACCAGAAACCGACCCGAACTTGACCCAAACGGATAAAAAAAATGAGTACCCATTGGGTATGGGTTTTTTGCCATCCCTATATCTTTGTTTAAGATTCTGCGATTTTTGTTTTAAGCATATAAATATCATTGTCATAAACAGTAATCCTTACAAGTACGACCAATAACCTCATGATTCTCTTAGATTAGTGGTGAAGTTTGGATCCAACAGTAGGACCAAAAATCAGTCTCACGGCCTCGGAGAGATACAAGGATAAATTCGAACACGAGAGAGAGATAAACAAGTAAAATAAAGTCACAAGTTCACATGCGCACTACACAATAAATAAAGCTCTGTCACTCATGGGACCATTGCTTCTTCTTTTCTGCATAAAATCAAAAAACTCTTATCTCCACTTCTGCTCCTTCCCTTTCTCTCTAACCCAACTTAGAACCATACTTCACTCTCTCATGTTATGGCTGCTGCTCACTTCTTTACACTTGCCGTCTTTATTACCCTTTTGCTACAAAGCCACGCACTCTCTCACTGCAATTTCCCGGCCATCTTCAACTTCGGAGACTCCAACTCCGACACCGGAGGCCTCTCTGCTGCATTCGGCCAAGCCGGCCCCCCTGCCGGCGAGACCTTCTTCCACTCTCCCGCCGGAAGATATTGTGATGGCCGCTTAGTTATCGACTTCATAGGTATGTTTCTGAATGACAAAAACTTACACTGAACTATACGTGTTCTGCAAAAAGTTATTTAAATGTTTCTTTATCGACAGGAAATAATTCACCATAAGTTTTTTTCAAACGTGTGTAATTTGCTGTAAGTTTTTGTAATAATCCCTTAATATAATTATATTACCCTTATAAAAGTGCATAGTACATAGGGGTCACAAATAACAAAACGCATATAACAAAAAGTGTAAAATTGTTATTTTCAAGGAATAGTTGATGACATGTGACTAAATTATGTTAAAGATAACGAATATGCAGACGGAAGTTTATTAACCATAAGTTTTTTTTATCAAAACGTGTATAGTCCACCACAAGTTTTTATCATCATCCGTTAATAAAATTAATAGCTACTATTAATGTGTTATTTTAGCCAAGAGCTTGGGACTACCATACCTGAGTGCCTTCCTAGACGCTGTGGGTTCCAACTTCACTCACGGAGCCAACTTCGCCACCGCCGGATCCACCATCAGACCCCAAAACACCACCCTCCACCAGAGCGGTTTCAGCCCCTTCTCACTCAACGTTCAATCCTATCAATTCAACGATTTTCACCGTCGATCTCAAACTATTCGTCACAATAAAGGTAACATTAACATATACCTCTTCGTTCGGTACATTACTTTAGCCACCTCAAACCATGCCAAAACTTTGTGAAGCAGTGTTCAAGAAATTGCTACCCAAGGCTGAAGAATTCAGTCGCGCTCTCTACACATTTGACATTGGCCAAAATGACTTGACGGCCGGTTACTTCCTTAACATGACCACCCACCAAGTCGTTGCCTATGTTCCCGATGTCCTGAACCAGTTCAAAACTGTCATTAAGGTCAGCTCAATTCTCATCCATCTCTGTGTGCAGGATCATCAATTAAACCTCACTCACCTCTATACAATAGATCACGAGAACCACTTTCGATTTACCACAGGATATATACGATCAAGGAGGCAGATCATTTTGGATACACAACACGGGTCCATTTGGTTGCTTGCCCTATGTCATGGATCGTTTCAAAGTTCCAACAGCACAAATAGACAGCATTGGTTGCGTTTCTCCATTCAACCAAGTGGCTCAATATTTCAATCACAAGTTGAAGCAAGCAGTGCTGCAGCTAAGGAACAAGCTTCCCCTGGCTGCAATCACATACGTGGACATCTACACTGCAAAGTACAACCTCTACAAGCATGCAAGAAGATACGGTAATATCAGTTATGAAACATCAATTGAAGCTACTTTCGCATGTTTTGAAACCATAAGATCGACGAAGATGAAACTATATGTGCAGGATTCAAAGATCCACTGAGAGCCTGCTGTGGACATGGAGGAAAGTACAATTTCAACTTGCATATAGGATGCGGAACTAAGATTAAGGTTCATGGTAAACAAGTACTAGTTGGGAAGCCATGCAAGGATCCATCTGCAGCCGTCAATTGGGACGGTGTCCACTACACTGAAGCAGCCAACAAACGTGTCTTCGATCAAATTGTTGGTGGTTCATTTTCAGATCCACCTATTCCATTGAAAATGGCATGCCACAGGCACCCAACCCACACAATTTAGCTTCCTTTGCTCGTCTTCCCCTTCTTCATATGGGATCTGAATTTCAAACATTCATCACAAGAAAAAATCTTAGTGAAACAGGGGAATAAGAGAGAAAATAAAGACCTGTGACTGAAGAGAAGTATTAGATTGTCTTTACCATTATCATTTTGCAAAAAAAAAAAAAATAGAGTACTTATTGCTTGATTTTCCCTTCATGTCCATGGTCAAGTAACTACAGCAAACCTAGAGAAGGTTATTATTGGTAATCCAAACTTAACTCACTCTCAAATAAGAGAAAGGGCACTTATCATGAGACAACTAAATTAGTAAAGCTACATCTGCTGCTATCAGGGAGAGTGTCAACTGTAGTAAGGCAGCCAACAAAAGGGTATTCAATTCAATCGTAGATGGTCCATTTTCATCCACCTATTCCATATTGAAAATGGCATGCAAGGAAAAAAAAAGCTTATTGTATAATGTAAGACTACAATATGCATGAAAATAACCAACTTCATAGCTTGTATCATATGCTTTTTCCAATAAAACTAAGGCAATAGCATATCCTATATATGAGCTTGCCAAATCATGCATGGTATAGGCAACCATGTAAATTGCAGGTTATATGATATCAAAGCAGCAAGTACAAAGTAGACAGAGCATTATAATGGAGCAGGTCTCGGAGTTCCTTAATTTCCTACCTTTTCATTTGCAAATACTCCTTTGTCCCAAAACTAATTGTCACTATTCGAGTTGTTCTGACTGACTTATGAAAGTAGAACACTTATTTCTGGACATCATATAGGACACTTTGGGACTGAGAAGTAATGTTTTATACGTACTTCAAAATCCAAGTATAGGGGACAGGGCACAAATCATCAAGCTTTAAAGATAACAGAAGGTTAGTTAACTGGTTCACAACACATCGCACTAAGCTCTCCTTATAAGTTCCTCATTTGTATGACTCATAATAGCCAGTTAAAGCAAAATTTATATCACAAACACGACGGTGAGATGACACTACATTCATGCTTATACTTTCTACAATTGGGTAAGATTAAATAGATTTTATGTCCTGGTATATGCACTTCGCGTTGAAGATGACAACTGACCCCAACCTATATGATATAATCTCAGGCATGTTGGAGACTATATATAGCATAATTTATGATGCCCAAAGACATATCAACTTCAGTAGAGGAAAAACAGTTATGAGATGGCTATATTACAAGGACAATCAAGCTAGGAAAGTTCAATACCTTATCGAGCACATACGCCTCAGAAGGCACATCCTCAAACGCCAGCAAGAGTAGGAATGTAGCGAAAGGCAAAGAATTTGCCATGATACAGAATGAGTATATGATGACGCAGCTTGAAAGTACGAAGAACAACCACTGTCCCCCTTTTCAGATTATAGGCAAAGACTTTACCATTCACAAACAAAACGAGCATTGATTCATCTTCCTTTTCTTCCCGAATAAGATCAAAGATGGCGAATGCATTGCATTCACCAGAGACATTGAAATTGAGACCGAATCCCCAAAGCGTCGGAATCAGGAGGTATAGATTAACAGAATACTTCACGTGCCATCCTAAGTAATCCTCCATCATTTCAAAGATTTGAAATTCCATCTGCGAGCAATGGCCAACTCTTATTGTGTGGAGATGGCCTCTAGACTCTCCAAAATACAGGGTTTCCGATCGGACGGTGTCTCGTGGAGGCATTGGCATTTCTTTCAAACATTCATTGCCCACATCAAAGTAGAGGGAGGTGGCACCATCGCAGTTCCAATGAATTGCACCATTAAAGAACACTGGGAACCGAAAATATATGGTATCATAAACCCTGAAAGAACATATGGGTTTCCAAGCTCTGGTCTCCGAGAAGTACATATCAATCTCATAAATTTGTTCCCCATTCAAAACACTCGAAGATTCCATAGATTTCAAAAACGTTAATGGATACGATTTTGCCTCAAAAGAATCCATATCAATATCATCCAAAACCCTAATGCAGATGACTCTATAATGAGGCGAAATCGAAGGGTCGAAAGCTAAATTGAGGGCATGAACAAAACCCTTGTATTCATAATCCGGAAAATCGAGAGTCCTGAACGCCATGGTGGTGGGATTGCAAACATGGTACCGAATTGAAGATTCGCCTGAGATCGGAAACCTTACCCGTTCCCACTTGAGCCCGAAGTCTCCGGGGCCGCCCTGGACGGTGGCGGAGGAGCAGCAGAGGAGCAAGCCGTTGCAGGACTGCCATATCTTAACGAAGGGTGCGCCGAGGTAATCGAGGGCGTGGAGCTTGAATTTGGGGATGGTCCGGAAGGTCGGAGGGGGATAGAAGGTGATGTTGAGGAGGACGGCGGAGGGGGCTTCACGGTGGTGGAGGGAGGCGTGGGCGGTGCGGAAGCCAGGTTCGGAGAGGACGGAGCGCCACAGCTTGGAGACGGAGGTGAACCTGAGGGCAGACTTCACGGGGAGGTGGATGAGGATCAAGGGGATAAGATCGATATCGTGACCGATAATCTCCGGCGACGGCGCAGTCCGTAAACGGCGGAGATAGCGGCCGTCTTCCATCAAGAATCCCAGTCTCAGTCTTGCTCTGCTATTTTCGGGTGTATCGGTACATTTGAAATCGTTAAAGAGCACCCTGTCTTATATTGGCATATTGTAGCGGGAGCTTGGAACGACGCCGTTTTGTCATCATGAACAAAGTTGACTTTTAAATTTTAGGTTGATAAATGCTGAATTAATGAGTTTATAATTTGGTAGTGGAGTTATATAATATATATTTAATTTATCTCACGGGTTATAAAAGTTATATTTACATAAACAAATGCCAACTAAATTGAAAAACTATGATCTTGTTAAAAGGTTTGAAGTTACTCAAAAATACCAACTAACAGAATATCGTACCGCTTGATTTTTCGTTTGTGCAGGTCATATTACTCCTCTGTCGTCTTAAATTTATTTATGGGTTTTAATTCTTCGAGTTTCGATTGTTTATTCAAGATCTCTATACGCTCCATGATTGAGAGCTTCCCAATTTATGCATGGTCGAAAGCAGTTATTCTTAGTTGTGAATCGGTCATTAGGTCTTTTTTTTCGTTGCCTTTCTTCGTGTGTGGGCAGACTTCGGACAATGGGGATGCATTGGCAACGAGGTATGTGGACTTGATTGGTGACATCAACTCATGGATTCACCACGAGGAAGATTTACCGTACAAAATTATCAGTCACTTGCATATTGTCTAAAAAACCAAAAAAAATCGATAGATTAATAGGTCGAAAACAAAAAATATTACTATCGATCAATCACTCTCATTATTAAGCATGTATCAATAGCACGATTTATTATAAGTAGAACGATGTTGAGTTCGATCACAATATATTTTCCAACAAAGCTCAATCCAACATTTTCATACCAACAAGGTGAAATTAATTGGGAGGATCCACTGGAATGCATCGACAAACGTCGAGAACACAAATAGATTTTTCATCTGAACAGTCGGGAACGTTATGTACACAATCGTCATCAGAACTACATGGAGGGTTTGGATCTGGAGGAGGACTTGGCTTAAAAGGAAAAGGAAAAGGACCTGTAAAAATAATCGTGATTAATTTATAAAAATTGTGCTAATTACAATTTGCTAGAAAATATGAGATTATTTAATACTTACAATCATCAGTAATAACACGAGGGCGAGCTGCATCCGCCATATTTGTGTTCTCAACGTCTACAAATAATAGATACAAATTTAAATTATACTTCGAAATTACCATGCATGCACGTGCATACATACGTAAATAAGATATTTACGTTAATAATACTTACAAATTGCGAGTGATAAAACGAGGAAAACAAAAGCAAACTTGATGGCACGAGGTTTCTCCATTGTTTTGTGAGGAGCTTAGTTTCTTTTGACAAGACTAATGATGTTTCGAGCTATGAACAATATTGGTTGTATGTACTAATTTGGCCATTTTAAACTTGTTTTGTTTCGAGGGACGGCCATTTAAGCTTTGGTTGGAAAGGTTTAAGAATGATGGCCAACTAAAACTCATTCGGTTACAACTCTTGTTTCATGAATGATTCATGACATTCAATCTTATTCTTTACGTGCGGACTTCAATTGAAAATTGGTTCAAGTTTATTGTGATCCAATGCAAACATCAATTTAAAATTACTAAAACACAATCATTTCTCCTTAATTATTTCGTGAACGAGGAAATGCATGTTTGTATTTCGGGTACTTATGATTGATCCATAGATTCTTTAGATGAAACCATGTGAATTGGTTCGACCATTATCTTGAAGTACCTTTAAAGGTTTCACAAGAGCATAATTGTTAATTACGAACATGAGTATCGTAGAAGATCTACTGTTGTTGACGTGAGACACTTATTACGGTCAGAGTGAGCAACAACATCAATGTTGTTCATTGAAGTGCTGCGACGCGACAACCTGTCATGAAATATACATTTAGGAGTACGGTTTACAACCATCTTTACTATTTAAAACTGGCGACATTTATCCTGGGTTGTCTAGTTTTGTCAAAACGATACCCCACCTATTGGTGACGAGAATATATTGTTTTCCCAACATCAAGAAGGTGCAAGGGATAATGTTGGTAGAGCTTTAAGAGTTCTACATACTCATTGAGGTATTATCATCCGACCAACTCGTGTGTGGGATAAAGAACCCAAGCAGACACCAAACACACTTGCATCATTCTTCATAACATGATAGTTAGGAAAGAATGCCATAATTATAAAAGCTTAAAACTTCATAGATGCAGAGGATAATAAAAGCCTGCAGAGGATCACATCCTAATTTCAGTACAGTTATGGAAACCTCTCCTGAATCCATAATCGGCACTTACATAGACAATTAGACTAAAGACCAATATTCTAACACAAAGTACCAAACCATCGACTTGTTCAAAGTTCATTACACAATACCAAGAAAATGAAACTGCAATGGAAGGCTGCTTCTAATATTCCTATGTTTTTCCCCAATGTTCCCAAGTATCTGTTGCTAAGCTAAACCAACTGCAAGAATGCTACATAGTATTTGTATTCGCTCAGTTAATCGCCATGAATTGTATACCGCTCCCATTTCTTTGTTGGGTCATATATCTGCAACAAAGCAGAAGTTGAATGAAAATGATTAGACAACTAAAAACACGGCCTTTGTGAAAGGGCACTAAACTCCTTAACATTCAGAACATATTCGAAATAGAACACAACACACTGTATCATGGGGATAATGAAATGATTCATCGGATAAAACTTCATGAATGCCATAATCTAGCACCCAAGGCATATGGGCTTTGTGCTCACACACACACATATATATACAGAGAGAGAGAGAGAGCACCTCCCATCTTGAAGCAGGAAAGATGTGCTTGTTCTTTTCATACCAATGCCTCTCGACAACTTTCCCAGCATGGGACTGTAACAAAGTGAAGACACACAGAAAATGCATTTAGCATTACATACAGTTTGGTCCAACCAGTGCAGGGTGTAATGTGTGAAAAATATAAAATAAAAACAAACAGAAAGCCGCGTAGACTACTTGAACTTTGAAAACAAACAAATTAGTAACTCATACAAAATGCTTTTGTTAACAGATTCTCTCATCCTATTTGTAGGTGGAAAAATCTTGGTAGAAATGAATTGAGGTTTGTAGTTATGGCCTATTCATGCTTTCAAAACTATGAGTAAGGAACAAAAAAATGGGAACAAAGGTCAACAAGGCTTAACGTCTCAAATTCATCTACGCCACCAAGGTGTTGTTTTATATACATACGGTAAGCATGTAATGTAATAGTCATTAATGTGATACTCTTATAGTTAAACACCTCACACACTACCAATCATTAAAAAATAATCTTGCTGGGATATCTTATCTGTTTTTTTAGTAACAGCACATTCCGGCAATATCAAAACTTGGCAACTTTCTCTAACGGATATAGGAAGATTAAGAAGGTATATGAATAAAAGGAAGATAATTTACCTCGTCTTTTTCTATGGTAGCATCAGCTATTGTACGTACATCTTCATGCACATCAAAGTGAAAAAGCTGTACACATGTACAACCAAAGATGTAAATCTTCTGACTGACTAAAAAAGAATTAATTCTACAGCAATATTGGGGAGAATAATGAAAAATGCAAAGTCAAACACTAGATGCTTACCGGTCCACTTTTTCCCTTAGCCTTATTAACAATCAGCTCATAAAAACTATGTTGCTGAAATTCAGAACCACAACAAGCAACAAATAATCAGTTAACATATTGAAACTATAAACACCTATCTTCTAGCTCAAGAACGCGATTCCAAAACCCGTCTCACATGTGGAATGATAAGGTCTTCTTTAACATAAAGCAAATTCTCCACTGAGGTTGTTCGAATCTCTCGAAATTCAGGAGCAAGTTGCTGCTGAACAGCCCTTAGGAACTCTCCAATGGAATCCCCGTTCCGTACCTGAACTATAGCAACTTAATAACAGAGAAACTAAAGTGAGGAATTATGTCAAGATAAAATTCAAATAGGTTTACCCACCTTGATCACCCTTCTATGTCCTGTTCCATCCCAATAGCTGTAAGTGATTTGGAGAGGCTCATCTGATACGTGCGAAAATTTTATGTTAGGCCAAATCCTTTTGCATGTTCATAATTGAGTACACGGGTTCAAGAATGCAGAATTACTTCGAATCTGTTCCTGCTCTCGGAGCCACTGTTTTCGCAGCCTTTCACGCTCAGCTTGTTCTTCAGCCTCCCGCTCACTGAAAGAACATCCTCAGCACCCCTATGCTCTACTGTTAGGCCTAAAACCAAAGGGAGAGACCCAGACAGCTAGGGAAAAAAGAGGAAAGAGAGATGCCACACCTGTCTGGCAGAAAACTGGTCTCCACAGTAGGGTCTTTGCCAAATTTACCTTGTTTGATCTTATTTGGTTCATAACCTAGAAATAGGATGAGAAAAACTGTTAACAAAATATAGGGAACAATGAACAGTTGCGTCAATATTTTAATAACTTCAAACTTAGTTGCACATATATCATGTTGCAATTTAAACACTATTGATATGAACGATGAATAGTAAGTTGATTATATTGACAATAGGAAAAGGAAAATATAGTAACTAAGAATGTTACAACAGAGAATTAAGGATATTAAAGTGGTTGGCTGTCCTAAATTATTATGATTGATTTCCTAGTTGATATCGTATAGCTACTAAATTGAAATTAAAAACAAAAGCTCACCAAGCTACACCAGTACCTTTTCCAAGATATCATTTTTTAAGAAGCCAAAGATCGACATCCCTTGTCTATATATATATTACAATCTACTTCACAGAGATGGAACCTTTAGCAAGGAAAAATCTCTCCAGTTTACATGGAATACTTCATGAATCCACTGCTATTCCAACATTGAAAGGCCGATATACAATTATCATACTACTGCAGAGGGATATCTTACACGAATATAGATGTCAGTGTCTATGTTGCATACAGCATAAATAAAACCAGTACACTGTCCTCATCGATTTAAATTTAAGCATTCTCATTGGAGATATATAGAAATTTTTAATTTTTTTTCCTAAGGAACTCCCTTTAAATTAGATAGCTATGCTAAAGATTCTTGATGCAGCAAAATATAGATAGGCATGAAAAAAATGGAGCTGGTAAGTTGAAATGAAAAAACATAAATAGACAGAACTCAAGGGTTAAAGCAATTATTAGCAAATAATTAATTTCTAAACCTAACAACATAAGTTGGCAAGAGGCACCCAATAAAAATGCTTACTTTCTTCGGCATCCTCCTCTTCGCTACCATTATCAAAATCATCAGCAAATGATAATCGGGAATTTCCCTTTATCTTCCTCTTCTTACGCTTCTGCAACTGAAACTCCTCCTCTCTGAAATATATAGAACGGCCCAAAAATCAAGACATGAAATTTAACTTTACCCATAGTCCAACTTATGAGAATTCCTCGTGTATTAAGATTTGAACTCACTCTTGCTGTAGCTTCTGAAACTTCTCCTTCTCTTCCTCCTCAATTTTGTTTTGAATATTAACCCTCTATACAACATCAAGAACATCACTCAAAGTTAAACATCCTATGCCTTCATGAGTACAATATACAACATCAGCAGAAGGAATGAAAATACGAGATTGAATTACCTTCTCAACATACTGTTCTCTTGTAACCAATCCAACTGTCTCCTTCTTAAAGGCAGTCTCTAGAATCTGAACAACCCATCAACTGAATCAATAATATGAACAGAGCTCAAAGTTTAACTCCAAAATCATCCCACTAGAAGTCCATGAACCACTCTATCATTCTCCAATTCAAAACTCCTCCCAAACTGCTTGCTAAGAACAAAAAATCTTTGGTACAGAATTCAATTGCAGCGGATCAAATCTTTAAGTTATGTACACCACAGTGAACTGATTCCTAACAAACCAAACCCGTTGCAATCGAACTCAAGCCCCCAGCATAAAAATTCTCTCTTTCCCTCCATTATATCAGCAGAACGATAGAGAGCGATTGAAAAAACCCTAGAATGCTAATACCTTGAAGCTCACGGCTAGAGAGAAACCCTAGAAAATTGGAGGACTGACCTCGGAGGTGCTTGAACCGAATTGGAGGAGACCCGGTTGGCCATTAGTGGATTCGGACTTAGATTTGAGGTCTTGGATCTTGCGGCGCTCGGCCTCCCGCTGCTTCTGGAGCCGCCGGATCCTC
Source organism: Erodium trifolium (assembly GCA_036897425.1). Classification (NCBI taxonomy): domain Eukaryota; kingdom Viridiplantae; phylum Streptophyta; class Magnoliopsida; order Geraniales; family Geraniaceae; genus Erodium; species Erodium trifolium. The sequence goes on along the minus strand of JAYMTN010001082.1, from coordinate 2,465 downwards.
ACGGCGTCTTGGGCCGTGCCCACGTAGCCGTCTCCCATTCCCGACATCGTTCTGGGTTGCTCTCAAATCACCTATCTCGTGATATACTAGGTAAGTATAAAAATATGGGCTGAAAATCAAATGACAATTTTACCCTCGTCCAATGTCAAGTATAACTCAACTCGGAACCCGAATTCAATGTAAAAAGCGAAACAAACAAGCGTACAAGATTAGACGACATTTGTACCTACACATCAACCGAAGGAACCGAGCACTAGTTGACCTCACTAGTACGCGAGGAACGTCCGATATGACAAAAAAATAAAGGCTAAAACGAAAGGCAAAGGACAACGGACTGAGGAGGAGGACATCAGTGATACTGACATAAGTAAGTTTCTAAGTGTTCAAGCGACGCCGCGACGGACATGCGCATCATTGCTGAGTGCAAACAAAAGACCAGCAGTAATTTGCTTGATTCGTACGCAGCAATCAGTAACCAATACACCTTGACGATAAGTCAGTCGGAATTGGATGCTCGAACCATGCTTTTACAGAATATCGTGAAACAATTAGGACAACTTTGAATGTGCATCGTGTTGTAAAAATAGATGTTCTTGTCGTATTTTACTGTTTTATCCGCCTTGTATGAATTTCCCAAAAATTTAATGAACGGATGAACGGTTTCTCGTTTCTCGTGTTTTACACACTTTTCGAGAAATTTTGTGTGCCCCGTCGCCGCTACCACGACACAGCTCGCCGCAATCGACGTCTCCCTCCTTATAAAAAGCCCATTTCATCCACACACTTCTCTTAATAATCTCCTCCTATATGCACGTCTTTCCCTCTCTGTTTTTTTTTTTTTGCAAGGAATGGGTTCTTCGGCTGGTGGCACCATATGATCTGCTGAGGAAGAAATGCACCTCACGGTGAGAAATATTGGGAGGAACTTTACATCAATTTCGTAGCCTTAGGAGACAAAGAGCTTCCTAAACAACGCATAAACAAGTCAAGGATCATTGGGGCAAGAACAATCAGAATTATAGGCACTTTAATGAGATCTATCGGGACCATGTCAAATATCGAAAAGAGAAACCAACGAGGAATTCATGAGTGCGACGAAGTTCGATTACGAAGTCAAATACAAGAAATTCACAAAATATGTTTGGTGGGACTTCCTCAAAGATCGGCTTAAGTGGCGTCTCTATATTGGCGCAATAGAATAGTTGCAATATCCTATGTTTAAATGTCGTTTGTTTGTGTAAATATCATATTTGCTTTGTCGGAATAAATTTCGTAATTTTTTTAGGGTTCCTTTTGAAAACTATTAAAATTGAAAAAATAGCTAACCGATAGTTTTTATTTTAGCATATAAAGTGGAATCTTATTGATAATAATAATAATAACACATATAAAACGTATAGATATGAGATCTTATAAAATGGCTAGACATAGTCTGAGTCTTACAACCAAGACTTGAGACGCTGACCCTATAAAAAAATTACTGCTTGGTATCACAAATTTGTGATGTCGTGAGCTCATACGAAAGTCTTTTCCAAAATCGTCCTAAAAATGTCCTTGGTTGTTTGACTGCAGCTTAGAGTGGTCATTTTCCTAACTCGACCTGAAAATGCCCGAGATATCATATATGGGGCGTTTGAGGGGATAGCGGGCATCTAGGGAGAACACCAAAAAATAAGGGAACCAGGATGTCGGGTTTGCACTGACCTTGCCAGGGTTAGGTGTGCATCCCCACACACACCTCGGGGTATTAGAGTCCCGATCCAGCATATAGGGTTGGATCGCCGAGTTTTCACTAGTTGTGGCTGGTAGGAGCACATGTTGATTCCACTCTCCCTAACTCCGAGTGGGGTGTCTGGATCCCGAACTAATTGATGGGGATGACACACCTCTGCACGGATTTCCCGAATGACCGGGTGCACCATCTCAACTGATTCATAACAGAGAAGCAGTAAACAGGCATACGACGGAAGCGACTCTGGTGACAGAGGAGGCGATGGATGTGGCAGCTCTAGTGGCATAGGAGGAGGTGGCGACGGCTTTGGTGGCAGAGATGGTGGTGTCGGCAGCGCCGAAGGTTGTGGTGGCGGTGTTATGTCATGATCGATGGTGTGGGAGGGCAGTGGCGCTAATAGCGACGTTGGGAACGACATCGAAGAGGACACACACACACATGGACGGGGAGACGGGAACGAACATCGTCGATGGTGGATTGCACGACAACAACGACGAAAACGGGTTACGATGCTACCATTAATACACGAGAGTCAATTAGAGCTTTCAGGATGAGAACATTGAAACTCGAACTTCCATTAACCTAGTAGAGCTGACTGCCATGAAAGAGAAGGGAACTTCCTCTAAGAGCACGTACAGTGCTACGACTCATAACTCATTTTGCGAACCGAACCGTGTCAATACGGTTCGTGAGTCGCGAGTCGGTGCGCTGTGGCGCACCGTTTTCGCGACTC
>JAYMTN010001081.1:0-13768 GCA_036897425.1 Erodium trifolium | reverse complement strand
AGAGGGGGTGGAGGAGCAAGAAAAGCAGAGACCGATTCGAGCACCTCCATGGACGAACTCCGACGAAAATGGTGGTGTTGGGGGTGAGTGACGATGATGGTGAAGGTGGAGTGTGGTTACTTGATTTAGAGAAGGTGAACAGATTAAAAGAGGAGTGGTGTTTGTGTGTAGTTGATATATTTCTGCTGATGAGAGAGAGATTAAATGAGAGTTTTGTGGGGTTGAAAAATGTCAAAGGGTAGAAAGGGAATTTTAAAATAAGAAGTACTTAAGGGTAATTTTGGTATTTTTTTTAAAAGACAAGGTCATGTGCTAGGCACATGACCATTTTCCATCCAAAAGTAGATGTAAATTGACTCTAGGTACTAACGTGAAAAAAAAATGCATTCTAGGATACTAAGGTGACGCTAAACCAATACTTAAAATACTGAGGTGAAAATAACCCTATATGATATGAAGTTCTGTAGAATATTTTTCAACAATCAAGGTCAACTGAATGGAATATATGGCGATGGAAGGATGCATTTTTTATAATTTAATTAATTAATCTAGAAATATATTTTATTTGAGCCTCCTTTCTTTTTCCTCTGCTAATCAACATTGCAGAGTCACCGACACCATTTCGATTTCTTCTAAGATCGTATAAGGTGTGTTTTCGATTATTTCGCCTTCAATTTTAAACGAATGTGTTCATCATTTAGGTGCATATAAATAATTATTCTGTATATGTCTGGAGAAGGATAAATTTGTGCACAAATTAATTTGTTATTGGTTCAATTCGTCTATCTGTTTCGGTTGGTATCTTCGTCATCTTAAACTTACCTGTTAATATGTTCGTGGGTCATGGCCAATTTAGGATTTTTAAAAATCATGATTATGTGGTGATGAGGAAATTGACGTGGTCTTCTGTATTTTCAGTTCTGAATTTTCCTCATTTCAAAAGATCATTCTTGAGGAAGCAAACAGTTTTGTATTTTCGATTAATCTGAATCACCTTGTTTGTCATGTCAGGCTTGTACAACCATGATGTTATGTTTTCCAAGTCCGAGTCTAAATGATTACAATGTAGGAATTCATGCTGTGTGTTTGCTTATTTTGAACATTTTCTCAGAAACCCAATTAGTCTTATAGTGCTAATAAGTTAATTTTATGAATTTGATTGCAGGCTCCTCTTCCCATTTTTACCTGGGTTTTAGTTTTCACCTGGGGATTTTCCTTAGTTGACGTGTTGATATTGTGTAGTGGCAAGCTGTCTCAGGCTCTGTGCCATCCAACTGCTCATTTGTATGCAAAAAAATCTTCTTTTTGGGTAGATTGTATGCCAATGAAGTTTTGATGAAAACTTGGAAATTAGGGGTTGATAACGAGTCAGAAGATATCAGAAATGGGTATGAAGGGCTTAGCCATCTCAGCTGGTTGTACGGCTGTAAGTTTTGTGGGTCTGCAATTCTGGACGGAGTTTTCATTAGAGAGACTAAAAACAGACGGGTTACTTGATGAGAATTATATTCACCCAGAGAATGCCAGCCATGCTATAGAGCTGCTTTTAGGTTCTTATGCCACAATCAGCTTGCTGGCAAGTTTTGTGCTCAATATATTTCTTCTACTTGTTCTATGTCTAAAGGTAAATCTCTCTTGTTGTATAATGATGCATTGATTTGATATAATCATTTTGTCGAATAGTTAATATTTGGAAATTTCTTGCTACAATCTTGTATTATAGGGGTTGTTCGGTGCTGTAGAGTTAATAAGTTATTTGGACTGGAGTTAGTATCATGTCTTTTGACTATGGATTACTATCATTTTAATTGTGATTGAGCTATGAAGTAGTATGAAAATGCATTAGTACTATAAACCCTGGTCCTGGTGCTTCCTTATGCCATTGCATAATGATTACAGAAATGAAAACTATGACATATAATGCTGTTTAGTTTTCTAAGGGGCTATTTGGGGTTCCTGAATGAGGGATCAATTTCAAGCACCTGAATAGAAGTTACATTGCAATCAACTTTTTAATATTTTCAAAAATATGGAGCTAAAGTTCTGTCCTAGGACGCTGTTAAAAAATGTGTCTACTGAGTACTTGTTGTTGCCAGTGTGAACCTATAATCTTGAGGCATTATTGTGGATTTGTTGGATTGTTTTTTTTAAAAGACCCTTTTAAGATAAACCAGCACAACATAGATCCTTTAGAGACATGATGTTGTCTTTGGCCTTCTAGAAGGTGTCCCGTTTTTATGGAATTAGTTACATCCCACATTGAAATCATAAAAGCCGAGTTTTGAAGATCCATTTATACAGAGATATTATGAGAATAGTGTACTTAAGTACTATGTTTCTGTCTGTAGCACTAAGATTCAAATTAGTCACAATCATGAGGTTACCTATTCTGTTTGCTTCTCCTGAGGGTTGGTCGGCTGAGTTAAAGATCTGTTTTATTTTCTGTTACATCATGTTATGGTGTTCAAACTTTGATGAAGTGTATATTTTATATTGGTATTTATTTTAATGTTCAGGGCATCAAAATGTACCTATTAAAGTTTGTTGGAATTTATGGATAAAGAAGAAATTTTGATTAGACTCGCCATTTTTGGATCAAGTCTCTGTAAAACACACTGGTTTGCCATTTTCATGCAAACTAGATAAGATATGTAGAGACGTATTCAATATATACCCTACAAAACAGTTTATTGTTCCTTTAGTTTTTCTTTACATACTAGTTTGAGTGGGAGATTAATTTATCACCTTAAGTATTTCAAGGCATACTATTTTTTGAGAAAAAAACATCACTTTGATTGTTATGATGTTCTGTTCTATGTGCAGGCTCTATTCTTTGCAGAGTTGTATCCTTCCGAGGGTCGGAAATTGGCAGAGCGTCTTATCAACTATGTTCTTTACAAGGTGAATGTTCTTGATAACTAGTTGCAGAAGTGCTATTGACAAGCTTAATTTGTCATGTCTTGACATTTCAGTTCATAAAATAGTTTCTATCTTACACACTTTTCTCTTTGGAAACAGAAGTTCACAGATGCTACTGTAAATTCAGTGCATAGTTGCTCTTAATTTCTTCCTTTTCTCTTTAATCCGATATGAGTAAGAATGATAACAACATAAAAACTTGTGGGTGTTTTTTCTCAAGTAGTTTTGATTTGCACTGTGGGAGGAATAGATGTTTTATGATTATGCTACTTGGATGATTGCATAAACCATGATTACCATCACCAAAAAGTTAATATACTATTGTTATAAGACTAGTAGGTTTAACCTAGCTAAGCCCCCCCTCATGAATGCGTTTATTAGGTGGGCATCTGAAGGAGTTGGAAGAGTTCTCTTGGTGGATCATTAAAACTTATCATTGCTTCTTGAGGTTTAAAACTATCTTTAATAGAGAGTTTTACTTTCTTTCTCTTTGGTTGGGGGTTCCAAAAATTGTGTTTTTTCTCCTATGTTGGTCTTTCATATTAGCTTATGTATCTTGATGAACTTGCTATACTTTTTTGTCAATATTTACAGTTTGGTAATTGCATGTAATAAATAATTAAACAGGGGACATTTTTACCACTGGTCGTCCCACCAACAATATATCAAGCTGGTCTATGGTCAACCTGGCTAACTGTATTATGTACAATGAAGGTATGTTGAGCATCTTGGATATTCTGTTGAGATTCATAACATGTGTGGCCCATTTTCATATGTCTTGTGCTTGTGCTGTATAGATGTTTCAAGCCATGGCTAGAGACCGACTTGAGCGTCTGAACGCTTCTCCATCTGCAAGGCCATGGACATATTTTCGTGTATATTCAGCATTACTCTTTGTCCTATGTGTTGACGCTGTTTGGTATGACTTTCTACCATAAATTGTGAACCAAACATTTTTAGTAAGAGTGAGTAATTTTATGATTTTGTTAATTGATGATGTTCCTTCAAATCACTATATAAAATGAAAGGGTATCCAATAGTTTTCTTCAACAGGTTTATCCCCCAAGAATGAGTCATGTTACTCTTTGGATATCCTTTAGCAGTTTTATCTCCTAAGACTTAGTTGTGTTTTCAAATATCCTTTTACCAGTTTTCCCCCAACAAATAGTTATTTTATACATTTTAGATATCCTTTAACACACTTTCCTCCCAAGAATTAGTTATGTTACCTTTTAGATACCATTTAATAAGGTTTTCTCCCAAGAATTAGTTATGGGGTTTCAACTAATAATTAGATAGTTAGTTATCTTACTTTTTTATATTCCTTTTGTATGATCATAATTGCAGCGAGAAAGGTTAGAGCTCTATGGAGCGGTGTTAGTACTTGAAATAGTTAGATTATGGATCATCTCAAAGTCTTTTCAAACTTGAGTCTAGAACCTTCGACCCTACTTTCTGTTTGTATGTATAATTGTCAATAAATGGAAGATTCAACATTTTACCATAAAATATGAAGGGATTCTTCAATGTACTTTTTTTCTGTGTGAAACTATGAAGTGGATTTTGACTTCAATTGCTGTATTAGAATGTAATAGTTGAGAACTTGGTTTTCTTCTAAGAGTATTTTTTCTGTGTATGTGAATTTGATGGCTCTGCAGGGCTACTATTTGAGATAAGTTCTATTTTCCTGGGAAACAGTTTTGACTTCACATAACTCTTGGACTATTTTTTCTGTGTTTTCGTGGTTGGTTACAGGATAAAGTTTTGCCTGATGTTGTATAGAACAATGGATTCATCTATGTACTTGTTGCTATTCTTTGAGCCTCTAAGTGTTGCTTTTGAGACAATGCAGGTAGTATTTTCAGAACATTGAATTAGAACTTTATTTCAGGAGGATTTAAATATATACTCCATAGAACTTCCATGTGCATTATGTGTAGAATTGAAATGCAGTGGAAATGTGAAATGCCTTGTAGGCCATCTTAGTGCATGGATTTCAGTTACTTGATATATGGATTCATCATTCAGCATGGACGAGTGCTAGTTGCCAAAGATCGAAGTTATTTGATTCATCAGCAGTAGGTAATTCTCAAATGTTGTCACAACAAAAGCATGCAATAACTTGATTTTGATGATGGAATAGGAATTTCTATCATTTATGGATTCACGTCTTTGCCTTGACCATGCATATCTTTATAAAATTTCTCACTTCGATGAGCAAAATTTATGATGTTGGGGGGAACCGGTCATTTATTAAGGAGCACGCAACAAGAAGCCTATGGTATATACATTGGCCACCCCACTTTACCCAAAAGACTAGCCTATCAGGTCATGGGTCCAAATTGTATACTAAGCCTTCTTTTATTTTTGAAGTATCCGATAGGAGACTCCTAACTCATATGTCCCCCACCACATTGAGTCTGATCACATTGGGTTGCTCGCACTCCTAAACCCAACTTGTACCTGTTTTACTCAATCCCTCACAGGCCCACTTCATCCTATCTAGGCTCACCATCATGAGAAGCAGCAATCATGGTTCCAGGTGTTCCCGGCCCTAGGAGGTTTGACCTCAGACTCACTTCGTAGGAGAGTCCACAGGACCGGGCTTTGATACCGTTGTTGGGGATAACTAGTCCTTTATTAAAGAGGAGCACACAACAAGAACCCAAGGCCATCCCACTTGACCCAAAAGACCAGCCTATCAGGTCATGGGTCCAAAGTGTATATTAAGTCTTCTTTAATTCCTTAAGTTCCGATATGGGACTCTTGACTCATATGTGGACACACTAACATATGAATATGCTTATATTAATGCAGGAAATTTGCAACAATTACAAAAAGGGGAAAGTGTTATGATCTATGAGTCATTGAGATAGACATAAAGTGTCAAAAGGTGTCTATAGGTCAGGGTATGCATAAACATAAATATGTCTTGTCTGTATCTGTGGCACGTCTTCAAACTTAGATAGGCAGGATTCTGGTGGAAGAATTATAGTACAATTTATAGAAGAAAAAGGTGGTGTTCTATACATACTCACCTTCTACAACAATGTTTCTTTCAGTGTTGTTGAAGTCAAGGAATTAATGTTGCTTGCTAATGTATTAGCATTAGATTGTCTTTTGAATGTAGCTTTAGAAGTTGACATGCTCTCTTCGTTGAAGCTCTGCCCAATTATCATTAACGACTTCATGTATTGCATAGTCCTTTAGGATTTATTATTTTCTTATATTCTTCTTGTTATTATTTGGCATGTATAATTTTGTTGTCTGTTTAGTTTGCTACCTTGTCAGGATTTTTGCTTGGCTTCTTGTAAATTGTCATGCTTGTCATTATTTTCTCTGTAACTCTTATTGTTTGTGTTTGCATTAGTCTTCTTTGCTTACCAGGGAATGTTTGTTGTGCATCATACCTAAGTAAGAAAAATGGATGCAGGTTCATTATGGGAATGGAAAAGCATTATTATTAGGAATATGGGTTTTTCTCTAGACATGGCAACTCTATTGATGGCTCTTGGTCATTATGTGCATATATGGTGGCTTCATGGCATGGCATTCCATCTTGTGGATGCAGTACTCTTTCTAAATATACGGGTGAGTATGGTGCTACTTTATCAGTTTTGACTTTTACAGTTTATTCATTTTAGTTTACTTGAACTTCGGATTGCTATACACTGATTGAGTTACTATTATGAGCAGGCCCTACTGACTGCAATCTTAAAGCGCATGAAAGGATACATCAAACTAAGAATAGCTTTAGGCACCCTTCATGCTGCACTTCCTGATGCTACACATGAAGAGCTGCAGGCATATGATGATGAATGTGCAATTTGTAGGGTATGTTGAGTTGTTTCTGTACCTTCCAATTTGACTTTGATCCATGTGTTTGACAAACTGTGCACACAACAGGAACCTATGGCTAAGGCTAAAAGGCTACACTGCAATCACCTTTTCCATCTTGCATGCTTGAGATCTTGGTATAACTTCGACATTTTATTTGTGTGTAAATGGAGTTTCATGTACTCGACTAATGAACCCATCAACTGCCAGGTTGGATCAAGGTTTAAATGATAACTATTCGTGTCCTACTTGTCGCATGCCACTCTTTGGTGAAAGAGCCGAAGTTGAAGCTAATCCTCGTTCTGCAGAAGTTGTAACTGATGAGCAGCTTGCTCGCCAAATAAGTGTGGGGTTGAACCGGCGAAATTCCTCTGGACATACCCTTCCAACAGGAGTGTTCCCAGATCAGACAGAAAACCCTTTAGAAGGCGGTGTTTGGAGGTCCAAATCCGTAACTCAATATCAATATAGTTTTATATTTTGTAACAGTAGTTATATTTTGGCTCAATTGCAGATAGCTATTGCGTACTACATGTTTTTTTGCACATAGCTATCCCCAAATTTAAAACGTTATTTACAGCTAACTAAACTATCAAAAATTTGCAGATAGCTTTTTCTTTACCAGAAAACGATGAAAATGCCATTGTCCCTAATCTAAAAAAAACTTCATAACTACCAAAAACATTTTCATTAGAAAGACTCCCTAAAAGATAAAATTATGAAAGACTTAAAAGTTGTATTTTTTGAGATTAGGGTCAAGGACATTTTGTCATTTTTGGTGAAAAAAGCTATATGCATTTTTTTTTTTGAAAATTTAGGTAGCTGTAAATAACATTTTAAAGTTGGGGATAATTATGTGCAAAAGACGTATAGTACGCAATAGCTATCAGCAATTAACCCTTACATTCTATCTCGTTGTAGGTTTAGGCAAAGAAACAAGAGCTGAAAAGCTTGAGATGCATGAAACATAGTTGAGCTTATTTTTGGACTGAACATTACCATCTATAGGATTTCTTTGATATCAACACTGACTTGGCATTTAAATAGAAATATTTAATGCCTGATGATGATTATGCATTCTTGGTAGCAAAAATTGTTTTGGTCTGGCATTTACCCTCCATTTTCCCTACAGGGGTGCAGGACTGGACTCAAATTGGCTGCAGGGCTGGCCAAGGCAAAGCTTGGATGGTGCTGGTCCCTCAAGTTCAATGGGGTCGGTGGGACTGGGTAGAGTTGAGATGATGATGAGTCATCTTGGCTTTGAAGATAACTCATGGAGACTTTGGCCAATGAATAGCCCTCAGGCTTCTACATCTAGGACACCTACTTCTCCTGCTGCTGACAGTGGAAGGTACACTGCAAATGATAGCATCTCAAACATGCTTGCAATGGCTGAGACAGTACGGGAGGTGCTGCCACATGTCCCAGATGAGATCATCTACCAGGTCAGTCGTTTTTACTGCGTGGTAGTAACTTTGTTGGTCATTTTCTCTGGTTATGCTTGATGTTGTTTTTCCAAGTTTATTTTTAATCAGTTCTTGTATACAATACACATACATTTTGCAGGACTTACAGCGAACCAACTCTGTCAGTGTTACTGTGAATAATCTTCTCCAAATGTAAAATCATGTGTAATAATCGATCTCCAAGCTTGAGTTCTATTCCCCGTGCAATTCCTTAAAAAGCATCTGAAGGATTGAAGCACATTATGTTGGAACAACTATACTATACAGACTCATTTCCATGTTATTTATAGCATACAAATACTACATTCTCTGCAGGAGTTAGATGGGGGAAAATGGATACTCAATGAAGAAGTAGAAAAATGTAACTTGTTTTTCTTGTGTTGGAAATAAATAGGGGGTATAGAAGACTGTAGAAACCGGAAATGAATATTGTTACTGTTTCATATTGTTTGTATATATAAGAGAAAGCTTAGACATATGACATTGTGGTATGTAGAGAAGAGTCATTTGGCTTCTGTTTCAGTTTCTATTTTCTAAGCATATTAATCAGTGACACAGGGATGAAGAGGATGGATCCAAATCTTACACTCCTACAAACCGACCTACCAGAAAGACAACGACATTGACTCTGTAAGTTTGCATTTTATGGGTTTCTGTTTTCACAACACAAAGTCAGAGATAGAGGAGGTTAGTTTTATGAACCCCAGATATGAGTGTAGTTAACTAATGGTAATCAGAAATAGAATAGGGGTATTGAAAATGGCATGTTTAAGCAAGAAATGCAGAGACAAGAAAAGGGCAAGTCTTATTCCTAATCCCCAGCTACCTTTTGACCCTAATCCACAATTTTCGGACACTGCAATTCCTTCCAGGCATGCCTAATTCATGGCGTTATTTGTGAAGTGAGGAAGGTGACATAGCACATGCTCTGTTCTGTTATATATGTGCCGCAAGAGAGAACTGGCAAGTTTCTCCTCTGGGCTATTCATGCATTGATCATGTCTTGCTCCATTTTGTTCTTGTTCCTGTGGTCACTTGTTTCTTGTAATGCTGAAATGCTACTCCATCCCTCTTCTGCACCCAAGGCCAAGGTTGGTGTCTGTAACATATCTTTTTTGTAAATTTCTTTACACTAGTGCTTCTCATCATCTTGTCTTGATATGTATGCATAGAATATGGATTCAACTCTAGGAAGAGGACCCTTCGTGCCTAGTGTGCTCAAAAAACACCAGGAATTCTCAAAGATTGATCAAAATGGTGTTGCTGATCATCATCATCATCATCATAACGATCCAGGTGTTAACTCTGTCTCAATCAATCATCATCGTCATCATCATGACAGTAAGAATCTTGATTAGTCTCCACAATCTCAGACTTAGATTATAGTTTGGAGTATGATCTGTGTACATTGATTAGTTCTGGTTTTCTTCTTCCCTCTTGTGATTTATTTACATATGTTGATGTGCATGGAACATGAACATGCAGGAAGAGAGGCTCTCACGTCTTCTTCGAGTTCTGCTGTTTCTGATAGGGAAAGAGATGTAAAGGTACTCAAAGATTTCTTATACATATAGAAACTGGTAGATCAAAATGATGAATTGCTTTTGTTGCTTAGGAATCAACAAGGGAGGACGATGAAGAAGAAGAAGAAGCCGCCGCCTCCATTGATGACTATGCTCCTGCACACCAAACACCACCCATTCATAACTGAAGAAACTAACTACTCATACTTGCTTTGCTATCATAATGTATTAGAATCCTTTCATATATATATTTCATATTTGTGTGTCATCTTCATCTTCAATTTGAAATATATTATTCTGCAAGAAAACAGACAGTCCAAATATGGCCAACTTTGGGAAATGGCTCCAAACTGCAACTTCCACATGATATTTGGGAAACCTATCCACTATCTATCCCAAGACAATTTGGTTTGAATTCAAAGGCAAATTGTCTAGCTTTTTGGGGACAACAACTCTTTGTATAATTCACAAAGTCTAACATGGTTCAATCAATGCACTTGACACCATATATATCTTTTTTGACTGTTATCAAAAGGCTCATCAAATACTTTTTATATTCAACTCAACTAGTTTTCAGATTCAGACATGGAATGTAGGTTAAAAACCTAGGATGGATCATACACAAGTTGAAGACAACACAGCTTGTACATTAAACTAATCACACTATGAATATTCCAGACAATATTAAACAAACCCATCCCTCTGTCCTAATCCCCAAGACCCTTCACATACAAGTATAAGTAATTACAAAAAAAAAAGACTTTTTTATAGTGACAAAGTAGAAGATCTCAATGCCTCGTTGGACTGCTAAAATCGCATGCCGCAATCTCCTCTAGCTTGGCATGCCATAATAACTTGTTGGAGAGTGCAACCAGCTCAATTGTTACCATCCCCAACACAACAAAAGATGTCCTTGAGATTGACCAAAACAAACTTATCTTTAACAAATCAAATAGTATGTTCATTAAGAAATGAGTTAATTACATTCACCTATCCCGAACTATACACGTTTAACGGATACCTATACCAAATAACGTATACATACCCCGAACTAACAGTTGTAACAACATCCCCCATTCCATCCATCTTTCCGTCCATTTACTGTTCATTTTGTTCAGAAATTCCGAAACCACCCGTATTGTTACAATCCAAAACCAACTCCAACCCTAAATCTCTCTCCAACTCTAAATCTAACCCTAAAAATGGATGGAAGAGGGAATATTGTTACAAACTGTTAGTTCAGGGTACATATTTGTTATGAAATAACTTTGGGGTATTTATCCGTAAAACGTGTATAGTACGGGGTAGGTGAGCGTAATTAACCCTGAAAAATTGCCAAACTTGAATACATGTATCAGTTCTGAATACATACATGTATACTGTACATGTTGCTGATTCCTATACACAAAGCCATTAATTTGACATAAATGTAACTAGAATCAATTAAGAGTATGAGATGAACATACTGACATTCTTGGAGGAGAAGAGAAATTACAACATATTCTCAAGTCAGTAAGTCAATTTAGTAATTTCCAAGGATATGTTAGTGTTAAAGGTCATAGATTTAAAAATCACAGACATTAAGTTGACACCAATACATGCTCATTGGTTTCTGAAACAATTAAAAATCATAGTTTAGCACAATTCCCATATCCCTAAACATTATATATATTTCAGTCAAAGCTCCAAGTAGCTTCTCTGATCAGATTCAACTATCATGTCCATCCTAATTTCTTCTTCCCTTTTCATTTTCCTCGTGTACATTTCGATGCATTCGTGTAACGCCCGCCCTTCTGCAATGCTATCGAATCCAGATTCTGCAGAGAATAAGGTTAGTGACCACTCTACATCACTAGCATATTTAAGTTAATCTTCGTTTTGCTTTTCTTCTAATGGTTCCATTGATGTGTTCAGGTTAAGATCAGTGTGGACTCAAATATGAATCATGGGACAAATGTTGGAGACATGAAAGCCTCAATGAAGAAGTCAGAGGAGTCTGAGGTTGAAGGTGATGTCAATGAGGTAAAAGTCAACGGTAGAAAAGAAGCAATGGATAAGCAAAATGAGAAAACAAGTGTTGGGTTTGAGTCAGCAGACTACCCTCAGCCAAGGACACACCCACCTTCTCACAACTGAACTGAACATGACATATAGAAATGTTCCTAAGCTATTATTATGAGCCACACTCTTCAATTAGAGAATATGTATATTTTGCGTGCAATACATATTAATTCCAATCTTGCTCAATGTTTGATTTTCTCCTCCTCCTATGGTTATGACTGTTAGACGGGTTAGTCCATAAACCATACAGATAATTGAGCGTCAAGTTGATCATTTCCACTCGTCTAAAGTCACTTTGTCCGACAATATGTAGTTGTAGTATATGTACAAGTGACATGAGCAAGAGCATAAACATCTGCAACCAGAGAAGTAATTACATATTTAGATCTAGTTAGCGGGCTTTTAGGAGACAGGAGCCTTCATCTTTCGTGTAGATAGATGCAAGGGACTAAAACTGGACACTGAATTAATGAAAATTGCTCACTTTGGAATGAAAAATATTGTACAACTGAATGAAAAGCATAATGTGAGTAAACGAGAACGGCTTAATTTTTTTTTTGTTTGAACAGAAAGATTCATTAATACTTAATAAACCGAATAATGCACACCGATCAACATAAGCGTTAGAATAGCTCTTGAAAAGGGTGACGCAACGTCTAGGAAAACGACAACTACCAAGTCGGTCTTTCTTATCGACTCTTTAGAGAGAACCATCGAAAGAAAGACCCGAATGGACAAGCCATCAGAGGCAACAACCACACCTATCGGAGATTCGGGTTTCTAGTAGAGGGAACAACAAAATACAAACAACATAAACAAAGCGACAATCAAACATGACTGGCGACCGTCCTCCGAAGTCTAGGCCTGGGATCGAGGCGAGGATGGCGGTGCCTGCGGGTGCAGATCTGATCCGATGGGGACTGGTACACGGATCAGGCTAGGTAAACAAGAAAAGCAGGAGCACATCTGAATGGCTCGGATTGCAGTGCTCCGGCGGAAAGTGGATGCAGATCTAACAGTTTGGCCAGAGGATGGGCAAGGTGGAGAGGCTCTGTCGGAAGAGTCATCGTTGTCTGGGAATAAGAACGAAGGGGGGAGCAGGCAACCGACCATCGTCGAGGAAAAAGAGCTGGGGAAAGTGTCAGGGCGAAAAGTGGGGTGGGTCTGGCCGGGGGGAGCAAGCAGTTGACCGTCCCTGATGCTCATGCAGTCAAGATTCGCCCATATCGCTACCCATCTATTCAAAAGACAGAATCGAGGAATATTATCTCGGAGATGCTAGATTCTAACATCATTCGACCTAGTACAAGCGAATTTGCCTTCCCAGTGATTTTGGTTGAAAAGAACGAAAACTCTTGGCGATTGTGTGTGGACAACAACCGCCTTAATGTCTTCACTGTCAAGGAAAAGTTTCCTATCCCTTTGGTCGAGGAACTTCTCACGAGCTCCATTGTGCCTAGCTCCAAGGCTTTGTTATAAGGATCAATCTTCTCGGATTGGAATTGATCTTACCAAATTGGATTGGCGAGTAAGTTTTCATCATATATTGACGAGGACATCCACAAGACGACATTTTGCACCCACTCCGGCAATTATGAATTCCCTGTCATGCCTTTTGGATTGACGAATGCTCCATCCACGTTTCAACTACTGACGACGTCTTCCGTCCTCTGTTACGGCTATGTGTCCTTGTTTTATTTGAAGAAGTGTTAGTTTACTCTCACTCTTTGGCATCGTGTTATTCTGCTCAAGGTATGGCTAAGGAAAAACGCAAAATCGAAGCAGTGGTGTATTGGCCCTTACCGAAAACAATCAAGAAGCTTTGAGGTTTTTTGGGGCTGACTGGTTTTTATAGAAAAGGAAAAGCAAACAAGAAATTGAAGCTATGGAAATAAAGGATAAAAAGCAAATCTCATAATCGTTGGCCATCTCTGCGCATCGAACGCATCTTATGCAAAAGGG
>JAYMTN010001080.1:0-13769 GCA_036897425.1 Erodium trifolium | reverse complement strand
CATAAATTTATTGTACTAACAATTACTATTCCCAATGCATATTTAGGTAGTCAAGGAGTTGTCCGGAGAAAGGATGAGGAGACCCTCCAAAAAGAAAAAAATACTGAACATGTCGACCCTAACTTGAGAAACAGGTCGAGGAAACCCTAAATAAGGTAATGATAACCAACACCTCAGTTTTTTTTTTTTTTGTAGTTATTCATCCATTCTAATTCTAATTTTATCATATCTTCGACCTTAGAGAGCCTGATTATTGACTCACTATTTAACCTTTCTATTACTCGAATTCCAATGACGAGTTCATTAGCCCACTAATTAGCATATACCGACTCATTGATCAATGCGATAAAACCACTGATTTGACCGAATCTCTACTAAAAAAAACTCATTATTCGTACCCATAATTATAAAATTAAGTACCCACTTTGACCCCTAACACAAGACCTCTATCCAAAGAGAGTATGCTTCAAGCCTCCCACACACTTTTGGTGGGTCGAACCTTAAGATATTTGAAATAAAAGCAAAAAAAGAAAAGGTTATGGTGATGTGTTGTATTGAGATTAGATGCGATTGCGCTTCTCGCATCCACTGGTGTCAAGTGTCAGCTCACAGATGCCATGTTTAGAGAGATGAACTTTTGTGCGAAGCTCTCTCTATCAATGGCCGTGATGGGGTGGGGAAGATATTTGGGTTCCACCATCGGATTCGAACGAGTCCTTGGGCTTGATAGAACAGTAGAGGACACGTACGTGATTCGACACATCAACGTCTCCGTCTGGCTGGCCTAGATTTGTTCTCGATTTGATGCTGACGGCTCCGTGTCTTTTTATTACAACGAAACCTTATTTTCTTCATACAAGGTTTTGGTGCCTACGTGTGCTTAATTGGTTGCAGGATGAGAAATCGTTAGTGTTTACGTTTGTGTATTTCAGATCACGTGCACGTCGTGATGAGCATTCCCTATCCCTTGTAAGCTGATATCAATCAATAAGCAGGTGATTAAAAATGCCAAAGGATAATCGTAAAAACATCCGATCAAAGCTTGAGGATCCGTTATAAAAGTGAAGCTGAAAATGGCTTCAAGAAGATTGAAGTGACGTTGACCTTCATCATAGTAGTGGGGTTCCTAACTGCGTCGGAACCACTTGATTGTTAGCTCCAACTTGTTTATGACCGTGAGTACTTTGCTTTATATCGTTTATCTCTAAAGAAAAATTCGTAAATATGATGGGTTAACTATTTTTTTTCTTCGAATGACATCTCCAACTATCTTTAGTATGTAAATCCACTAATCCAAGGTCAAAACATGTAAAGGTGTATACAGAAGGGATTCAAAATGTAAAACACGTATACATGACGAATACAAATTGCAAAATGCGTATAATATAAGAGGCAGCGGTCATTTTCTCAAGAAAAAAAAAATGAAGTCTCGTTATTCATAGTACATAAAATATTATGTACTAAGAATATTTTTATAATTAATTTTTCCATTCTACATACCTAATTGAGATAATCAAATTTTGAAAAGAAAAAAAAAATAGATTACCAGCTAAATATCTATAATATAGATAATACTTTTCGTCATCCTCCATCCATTAAACATGATATGATCTGCATTTTTACATACATGACACCAAACAGTCGAAATTGATCGAACTTTGCTTACGAGAATGAAGAACAAGAAAGAAATTGTTCCGGCAAAAAGACAACGGTTAATTTTAACAAATTAACAAAAACTGGTGCAACACAGCCCTTATTGTGTGTATCATTTTAAACACTTCCTCTAATATATACTGAAAATCTTCAATATAAAACCAAGTCTAACCACTTGCAACATAAGATACAATGAAAAAAGAGTTTTATCAGCCACCTATCAAAGAATCCAAGTAAAAAAGTAATACCTGCTTGTATTTTACAATGAAGTCGTGAAGAGCTGCAACTTGAGACGCTTTCCTTCACGAACCAAATCTCTTCTCATCGGTTCTCTATATGCCATAGCACTTCTCCATGGCATGAGAATATCACAATCTAGTGTTTAACTGTTATTTCCAATGTTTCAAGCTCTCAAAAGACGCTTTTCACAGGTCAAGATCCTGTAACTTGCATGTGGGCCCTCAGAGGTGTCTCGTACCGATGATTGCCAACCCATGGCATTAGCGGTCTCTAGAAGTTCATCCATGATGGCAAGAGAGTCACGGATGTATACGTGCCCACCGGGCCTCAGTATTCGATCCATTTCAAGCATAATTGTAGAAATATTGCATCTAGTACAAAGAAATAAAACAAGTAAGAAAGATACACATTATCTATATTGCAATTCAAAATATTAGAAGGAAAAAAATACCATTTTTTTGTAGTTATGAAGTCTTCCTTACATCTACTAAACCGTTTTCCAAAATATTGTTGGTAGTTATCAAGTCTTTTTCGGGATTAGGGTCAAGGGAATTTTTGTTATTTGCTAGCTAAAAAGAGCTACATGTATTTTTTGCAAGTTTAGGTAGCTGGATGTAGAATTTTGAAGTTAGGGATAGTTGTGTGCAAAAGACCGTGTAATAAGCAATAGTTAACTGCAATTAACCCCCACAAAAGCTCTATTCCATTAGAAACACTGGAAAGTGATGCATACCTTTTTCTCTCAACCGAAAAGAGGTTAGCCGCATGTAAAAAGTCGTAGGTTCTTGGGTATGTATCAAACGCCTCACACCTGATAAACAAGCACTATCAGCCTTTGACTTGCCAAAGTCAATGCAACATCATGTATAATTATAATTATAATTATCAAATTTTAAAATTCACATGTGAACTAAACAGTTAAATCTAGATGACTGACAAGAAAAGGGTTTGAATGGTACCAGTCGTGCATAACTCCTATGAGGCCACGGTCATATATGACAGGCAGTGTGTTTGGCCCGCTAACAGGAACTACATTCATAACCCAAGAATCTAGTTGTTGATCAATTAATGCTGCTGCAAATCTACAAAACAAAATGAACATTATTTAATATGCCATAAAAATAAGAATTCGAGAGAAGTATTATAATAGAACAGGTAAAAATGAATACCCTCCAAAGCCAGCTTTCATGTCCATTACATTTCTTAATCTCATCTGCTTCCAGTGTAAAGCACGTACATAGCTTGCTATTATTTCGATCCAGTATTTTGATTCAGCCTTGAAGAGCTCTTTTCTAGAAATGTAAGCATCGAGTTGAATGCTCTGGAGCCTATCAGGTGGTGTTTGCAGACGTGCGGGCCACGTGGTAACATTCGATCCATATCCATTCTCAGGAAGTCTACTGATACATGCCTTCAGCTCCACATACCTAAAATAATAATAGTAACACTGTTTACATTCTGAAACAAGCTAGCAGCCAGCTACAAATTCATGAAAAAGTTATGTATAATTAAATGTAAATTGAGCCCCTTAAACAGATATCATAGGCAATATGTAAAACGTTAGGATGTATGATGTTGATCTATTTATACATATAACGCCCTAACAGATATGTGCATGATTAAGAAGATATGCCATTTATCAGTTTATATTGCAATGGGGAAAGCCTAGCTACAGAGTTTAAATAAGGAATTGAAGTTGAAATGTAATGCAAAGGCATTCTTATCAATATACACAGAACCTAAAGGATAAATTCTTCAATGTCAAATGTCATGCTGTAGACATACCAAACGTTGTCGGGATTATCATCTGGATCACACAGTGGAGGTTTGGTTCCAGCCTCGCGGTTCAGATAGCAACTATTGTTGAAGGGTTTCTGCCATACTGCAATATAACCCTCTTTCTTGACAAGCTCCCAGCAAAGTCGAGTAGTAAGGTTTACCATCTCTGGAAATAGCAAAAATAACACAAGATTATGAACAAACTGCTATGTAGTTCTGCTATTAAAAATGAGATAAGGACGTGTTCCATCACATACAGTGACCAAATATTGGACTTTTCCACTGATTTCACCTAAAGTTGGTCATGTAACATTTATTTTATGCAACTAATGAGTAATGACTAAAACTTTGTCAAGGAGAAAATATAAGGTAAACCAACAATGAGCACCTGATAGGGTGTGCCTATCCTCTCAAAGTTAACAATAGAACATAATACTAGAACAAACATTGCTCATCTGTAAGAATTATATCATAACTTATTCACTTTGACTAATACCCTAATATCAAAGTTGAAAAAAAGTTAAAACTTAAGTGGGAAATTCTTTCAATTTTACCTTCCCATTGTTCCATGAGGGCGTCTTCATGCTTATAAACAGGTTGTGCTGCCCAAGCGAAGTATCCTCCAGCCCGAAGCATTCTATTGACCTCAAGCAACAAGATCCCATCTGCATTATAATAAAGAAAACGCAACCAGGAAAAACAAAATGATGCCACTTAATATTCATAAGAAGGCACTTGAAATTGCGGGAACATACTATATTAACATCCAGAAGCTACAGAACAACTACAAGTAGTTCTTTACAAATATATATAACAAAGAAGAACTGAGCATGGAAAATATGGCAGGAAATGTGTGACAGTCAAAAGACAATGGTAATTACCTTCTAGAAAGCATATGACACAGCTTAGACAAACAGATAGTTTCGGACTTGAAAAGGAAATTATTTTTATTTTTAGATGTGAGGAGGATTCTCCAGCATAGAACAAACATATAAACATAAATTTTATTACTACAGTGGATGAGAATCATCCATAACAAATAGCCCCTCCATTCCAACATTAATAACCTTTTCCCCTAATTTGGATGTTCCAAAACAATTGTTCACTTTTCTACTGAGAAAGTGAATAATGCAGGAATTACCACTAATATCCTTAAATGAGTTAGTTACTAGTTACTGCATATGAATGTATTAGCAAGTGGGAGCACATTAGGACATGATGAGGAAGTGGACCACTGACTTCATTAACCCTTAATTTTTGTCAAAAGCCCCAGGAGGCTTATTTTGGATATGAGGAACTGATAATAAAAAGACTTACCATCACGAGTCCAGTTGATTCTGCATCTTGAACAATGTATCAAATCAAAAGCTTGACTTGGGTACAATAAACGATGCGTTGCAAATGCTGCAGCCATTGCAGGTACACCACGCTCAAGAGCAAATTGGATCTGGTTCTCATGAACATCTTTGGGGGCTATGGACATGGTTGTGACATTTCGCGAGAGTAAATACGCACCAAAACTTGCCACACCACATCCAACATCCAAAGCAACTCGAGTGTGTTCACCAAATTTAATGTCGGGGATCATCTAAACATAAAAGTGACAAAACAATGAGGGTCACGCAGAAAAGATACATGACCCATTTGCTTCCCTTAAAAACCTACTTCAAGACTTACGACCTTCACACGTACTAACCTGAGATATCTGATCCAAGTACTCGCCTGCCCCATGTATAAACTGTGTGCCACCTCCAGGAAACTTGAACTTGTCCTTCTCCCTTGAAATCCAGTTTTGCCCCCCTTTATCATCAACTAGACGTGTATGGGGAACATTGCTGAACCATACCTACAACATCGTAATATTTATACTCCAAATTCAGACATTTTTTGGTAAGAACTTGCTAGAACAATCATGTCAATTGATCAGATTGGGGTATATGGCAAGAATCATTCAATGATTTGATGTGAGACAAAGTGATCGGATCAAAAGTTAGAATTTTCACTGTTAATTAAAGGTATAGACACTACATCTATTAACTTGCAGCAGAATTACCCAAAAAATCAAGTCAAAAATACATATGAATCATAATCCTCTCCTCTGCAAGCAAAAATATAGCAATGTTGTGAATATAGCAATACCTCGTCCCTACTTCTGGGCCAAGGGATTGGAGTTTGGTACTCCTTTGGCGGTGGAATCAAGCAATTAAGCTCCTGCCCCTTCTCCGGGCAATGCCGCTCGAACTTCTCCCCCTTCTCAGTCGAGTTCAGCTTCCGAATCGCCTCCACGTTATCCAAACACGGTATATACTCTCTCATACTCTCCGGACAAAGCTCAAACTTCTTCACCTTCACCCTCTCAGAACCACCGCCCCCACCCTCCGCCTCCACCGTGCTCCCATTCCCCCAATTCTCCACCACGCTGGGATCGAACTCCCCGACCTCGAAATCGTCCACCATCGTCCCGTTCTCGTCCACGATCCCGAACTTCTTCGCAGCCGGAGGCTGCGGCGGCGGCGGCGGGACCGAGGCCGGGGTTAGGGTTTTATCGGGGACAGATTGGGCCTCGTTCTGGGAAATCACGGCGGTGACATTGAAGGACTTGTTGAGGTTCGGCGACAGCGCCACCGACGAAGCTTGTCCGGCGCTATTGAAGAATATGAGCTGCCCGTACCCGTCCGACCAGTGCTTCCCGAGGAAGAAGAAAGCGACGGCGACGCAGAGCAGCGTCGCGATTTTGATCGCCGCCGACGATTTGAAGAAATCGAGATCGTTGGACGGCTTCATTGATTCGGATCTCGAGCTCAGATCTCAGATCTTCTCAATTTTTCCCCAAACATTCGACTGTAATGCAGAGAGAGATATAGCTATGGAGTGAGAGTGAAGGTTTTGTTTATTCCAGAGATTGGAGCTTGCAGATCCTGGATCAGCAGAGCTGGCAAAGAACACCGACGGTGACGGATATAGAGTCACGCGCGGGTGAGATAATCTCGTTAAAATCTTCACAGCGTACGTGCGGGTGAGGGTTAGTTTAGCATCGCCGGCCACGTGACGCTTGACGGCACGTTATATATTGACGGCAATAATTCTGTTTCCTCTAATGGTCTGATTCGGCTATGTTAGTTTAATATGGGCCGTGAAGGTCGTCCGAAAATGGGCCTACTGGGCCTTTTAGGCCTTTGTTGGTTATTTGAGTTCATCATCGACTCTAATCGAGCTTAGAGTTGGACTCCTGTGATAAATAATACGAGCTCGAGTCAAACAATTGAAGACTCCAGAGTCAATTCATTCAGTATAAAATAATATCAAAATGTCTTTTTTTATCGAATATTTATGGGGAAAGAATTAAAGAAAAGAGCCGTGTGAGTTAAATATGATTTTGAACATTTATTTTTGAGTCATTGCACTCTTGATGTTTCTACAATTATAGAAAGAAATTTTCCAATATGTTCGTGAAAACTTAATTGACAAATTAAACTGGAGACCAATAATTAACGACTAATACGATAGTATATTTCGTCGCTTCTCACTTGCGTCCGGTGAAACCTCATCCGGGGGAACTTTTTAGGGTCGATCTACTTTTATGTGGAGGGCACGAATCACTTAGTCCTTCTAGGACCAGAAGATTCATCTTGTTCATCCTAAAGTACAGTTCATCGGTTCGAATGAGACGCATGTTGGTGATCTCCTGAGTTTCCGTTCACTAGTCTGTGTGAGGTTTAATTTTCCCCCCTCCTTGTTTTTTTTCGGACTTAGGCCTTGTGGCTCTTTTGGGAGTTCCCGTGTTATAGTTGTATTCTCTTTGCCTGTTGGTTTCTTTTAATAAAAATTTCGAGCTTATAAAAAAATAATATGATAATATACATGAAGATTTTTTTTATAACATTGACAAGTAAAATATTTTAGAACAGAATATAAAGTATCGATGTCACAATGTAGGATAAATAGTGATTTATTATCTTTTATTCCATATATTAATATTTTTATGTTATTTTTTATTGTGAAAAATATATTTAAATCCACTCATATTATAAAAATGGACTCCTTCACTAGATGTACATAATGACTAATGAGCCACACTCTTGGACTTTTTGCATATTCTGTTTTAAGGTTCTCTACATGAAAGATAACCTTGATTTGGTATCTATCTCCAATAGTAGACATTCATGACTCATGAGAACCTCAAAAGTCCTTTTTTTCTTACTTTGGAGGGGTTGTGGCAGTATGGTTCGAGTGGAGTGGAAGTTTGGGACATTGGTTCAATGACAAGACTCAAATCTTTACTTAAGTCAAAATTTTAAAGAGTCGGTTCGTTTAGTCTACATTTTTATATAATTTATTTAATAAAACCAGAATGTTTTTTTTATCAAATATTTAAAGGGGAAAAGCTTAACAAAACGAGTTAAGTTGAGTTGAGTTTGATCTTGAACGTTTATTTTTGAGTCGTTGAACCCTCGGTGTCAATACAACTATTGAAAAAATATTTCCACCTCCAAGCGTTTCCTACTCGTCGGGAGGGAAGACGTAGCTAATTCTCGGGCGTGTCCCGGTCGCTCTTCCGCGCGACTCCTCGGAAAGAAATGGGAGGGGCCTCTAGTTTGGTGCAGATGTGTCAGAGGCCCTCTTTCTCGCAATGGGAAGTGATCCGAGACGTCCGGATAAACTCCCATGACGGGAAAAGACCTGACTCATGGCCAAGGACCACGGGACGAGTGATCCTCCTAACAGGAAAAGACTTGGCACGATCAAGGGAGTCAATCTCTTCCTCGACCATCTTCCCTTTCCTCTTCCGGTCGCCTGGTCTCGGTGCCACCGGAGCATAGTTCGGGACTTGAAGGCCTGTTGCACCACGCAGATGAAACAATTTGTCCCATGTGTCATCCTACCAAGATGGGCACGACCCACCTGGCCTCGGGTTAGCAGGGGAGCGAAGGGAGGAGACCCTGTCCCCATGGCCCGACGTAGGTGCATCCAAAGCAACGGTCTGGCAGACGCTCGTAGGAAATATGGAGAAGAATCCGTACATCTGATTTCGAAAGTTAGATGCATAATTGACTCTAGAGCGGGAGTCCCACAACAACCCGTACTCGAACCCTCATGAAGTCCCCCCAGCTCATGTCATCCGTGTCGTCGTCCACCGCCAAGTAGGTGCAGATTCTTCATCTGAAACCTGACCCATTTGTTTAAGGCACTTTGCAGAAGATTGAATATGCGGGCCCAGACCGAGAAGTAGGTAACGATGATGTTGCGAGGATGTATTTGTTGTCGGAGGTTTGCAAACAGCACTAGCGAACGCCGAAAAGCCCAGGGATCCACCACAAGCACCCGAGCTCTCTCCTTCGCTTAACGCAAGAAGAAACTCACCACACCGTCCTCTAGTGTCCGGGCCTCGCGCCCAAGAGGGTGACCGATTGTAATGGCCCGGGGAGCCAATCGATTTAGTCCCCGGCCGCATAACTCTGTTGGCGGTACCACTATCTCTCGAATGGTAAGCCCCTTCATGCAATCCCTATATCATCCACACCTGCTTGCATGCGGACACCCGTGGCTCTCGGTGCAGATTCGTACCCTAAATGTTCCAATGGGGCACCTCCACGACCCAAGCCATTATGTGGTCGAGTATCCTCATGAAAAACCAGAGACCTAAGATGCATCGGGTCACTCCTCCGCCGCCAATATATCTCCACCCCAGATGGAGGTACCACCGACCGTGCTCCTCCTGGAAAACTACTCTTCGTCGGGTCCGAGGAGAGGTCTCAGGCGCATGTCCCGTCCTTGGCCTCCGTGTCGCCATCCTCCTCGGCCGAGCCCTACCGACGCCCTAGTAGTCCCGGACCGAAGCTCCCGACGCCATGCACTCCCAGCCCCGGAGATGCTGGATCTGCCACCGTCGTCTCGGGTGGTATGACGAGACAAGGCGAGTAGATCGGAGGGACGCCCATCGCTCGCGCCCATTCTCCACCGCCGCCTCGATGGTACTAACGGATTGGGAAGCTATTTTAACATGTAAGTTGATGACATCTCAAACAGACAGTAAGAGCACCAAGGAAAGGGGAACGTAGACATCGAATTTATGACTCATGAAATGTTTCTTTGTGCTGAATTGTTCTCTGTTTTTCAAAGTCTGAATCTTATTTTTGAGGACAAGAATCATTCGAACGAGAGGGGGTCGGGTTACGAGCACATTTGGAATGGAATTGGGTCGTGGGAGCTAATTGGGCTTCAACTACCTTCGTCTGGCCTTGTTGGGCTTGGTATTTCGGCTATGAGTTTATGTAATGGGTCTTAGCCCAACGTCCATTTTTCATTGCATCATCATGTACTAAAAGCATACGACTGAAAGGGAAATTTATAACTGAAAGGGAAATTTGATCATTTATGCTTCATCACATACCATATATTTTTAATATGCTTCTATAAGCTATAATTGGAAATCTATGTCTTATATGTGTATTGTGACAAAAATGCCCTTAATGAAGCCTAATTTACTTTACACGTGAATTCCAATATGGGCACCTGAGGCTGAGCATGCATCTATCTTGACTTATTTTGCTATTTATCAAGTGCAGAACAGACAAATCAGCTTTATCATATAAAGATCTCACATAATGTTCTGGGATTCAACAACAATGGTAGAAGAATGAAGAAAAAGGGAATGCTATAAAAAGGACTAGTTTAAGTCTAATTAAATTTCGATAAGGGTAATTCTGTCACAATATATGTAAAAGGCATAGATTTCCGATTATAGGTTATTGAAGCATACTAATATTACATGCTATGAGGCATAAATGTTTCTCTCTCTTAATCAAATTTCCCAATTGAAATTATCATTACCAATGATTCTCTCTCTCTACTTCTCTTCTCTCTTCCCCTCTTCTGCATCTCTTCTTCTTTATCTACTATCTTCACCATAATTTCTATACAATCTCTCGTATCGATTTTAGGTTGTAACACAACGATCCAGCTACAAGTTTTGAAGAGCTTCAGAAGGTCGTTTCCTCGCCGTCGGGCGGCCAGGTTCTCTCTTGCTCTTCCCTTTCAAATTTATATGTGGTCACTTGTGCATGTAAGCATGTAGAAAGAAAGTTAGTGTATTTCCGTTTGATCATCCCTTAAATTATTTTGAGTTTACGTGATGTAATTGTAAAATTAAATTTAGGTAATATCAAGGATTGGTTTAGAGATACTTTTTTAAACAATACATCAGCACCGGCCCACCTAGTTGGCGGGTTAGGCCTGTGAAGAGAAAGGCCACATATTTTATAAAAACATTGGGCCTATCAATTTGTCATTAAGGCCCAATAATTTGTCCAAGACACGTAAAGCCCTAGCTAAATCTGTTAATGACCGAGCTTTAACGGTGGTGACTAGGTTCCATGGCTTACACGTCACTCAAACCGTTACCGTAACATACATTTAGAGTAAAGGACTTAATATTTGTTTTTACCTCCCTAATTTCATCATAAACATTATGAGTTTCACAAAAACAGTACTAATTTGATTATATGTTTGACTTGCAGTAACTCTATGTATCAACTTAATCTAGAGATTTATTGTTTAGTTTAAGGACCATTAGTTACACTAAATGATTAGCAGATGTATGAGTTTTGGTTTGTGCACTGCATTTGGATTATGTGTGGTTCTTGACTATTTGATTTATTGTTTAGTTGTATGAATATATCTCAAATGACCAAAAGACGATTTTATGAATAGCGATGGAAAAATTCTTGTATCTTTCAAATTATCTTGTGGGTGTTCAAATTTAAGCTACATATGTTGAGATTATAATTTTCATTTCATAGTTTTTCATTGTTACCGTCGTACAAGAGCCTAATATATGTTGAAAATAATACTGTATTTTGGATATTGATTGCAAGTGTTTACCAAAAATTCAGACATGCATTTATTATAATACTACCGTCTCATTTTCAATCATTAAAATGACCTATTTTCGTATTTTTTTGCCTACGGCCACCAAATAACTAGGACCGGCCTTGCAATACATACTAAATGATAACAAAAATACTTTACTTGGATTAACTTGGTTAAAAGTTCTTCGTGCTCTCCATTATTTTTAGGTTAATGTGTTAATTTCAATAAATACATTTATACGAGCATGTGTGTACGATGTATTAGACTATGTTAAAGTGAGATTTTTTGTTCTTTAATCTCTCCATGACAAAAAAAAAAGTTAACAACAAATATAATTTAATTTTGATTTGTTTTTTTTTGTTTGTAGGCGTCATGGTGATGGCCCAACCTACTCTGTTCATTTTCATGGGGGTGCTGCTATTATGCGCTGTATGCTCACAGTGCGCCAGTCGCTGCCCCAAGTGCGGCACCACCCCGTCCCATACCCGCTGAGCACCGGGCCAACGTGCGGGCACCAGGACTACAGGATTAGCTGCGATGCGGGCATTCTCAAGTTTCACTCCCTCAACAACACCTACCCAATCACATCAATTAGTCCCCGGAACCAACATCTCGTGATCCAGCCGCCTAGCCTCGTCCCCAACACCTGCATGGCATCAGATCTCCCCTACGCTGGGCTCCAGCTCAATCATAGCCTCCCCTTTAACATCTCCTTCAGCAACACTATTCTGTTCCTCAACTGCACCAAGCGGCTCCTCGAGTCCCCGCTTAACTTGTGCCACGTGTACGCTAATGCCACTGTCTCTGCTTCCGCCTGTAGGGACGTCCGTATGTTGTACCTTCCGCGTTGGTCCCACTGCGGCGTACTCCATCCGAATCCGACAATCGGGATGCAGAGCCTACACCAGTCTAGTGGACTTAGACCCGGCCAAGCCGGTGAACCAATGGCCAAGGCCGGGTCTCGAGGTCTTGTGGGCGCTACCGCCAAAGCCAGCGTGTCGGTCCCAAGCAGACTGCAACGGGAACTCCACCTGCGGGCCGGACCTCGATGGGGCCCGTAGGTGCTTATGCAAGATAGGCTTGGTGTGGGACCCACTCGAAGGCATATGTGCCGAAGGTGAGTTTTTTTCCCTTACATTACATCGTTACATGCTTACGTGTATTGTTGACTTAATTTTTTTACTTGTATCTGTGTAGGGATGACCTGTCACAGCCATGGTGGCTGCCACGGAACCACCGGCCGAATTGCTTTGATAGCAGGTATTTTATTTTGTTTCTTTACAAATACAATCAAAACGACACGAGAAACAAAATAAAACAATAATGACCATGATGTGTTGTTGATTTGGTGCAGGATTGACCTCCGCCCTCGTTACGACACTTGTCATGGGGGCGATCGGCGGCACTCTACTCTACAATCGTCGTCGTCGGGTCAAATCCAAACAAGACCGCTTGACCAGGGAATGGGAAGCAATACTTCACGTCGACGGAGCGACAAAATCGGCCAAACTCTTCACCGGCAAGGACGTCACCAAAGCCACCAACAACTTCTCCAAGGACCGCCTCCTCGGCACCGTCGCCTTCGGTGAGGTCTACAAGGGCGTCCTCGGAGATGGCACCGTTGTAGCCGTCAAGTGCGCGAAGGTCGGAAACGCCAAGAGCACCGACCAAATCCTCAACGAGATCCGAATCCTCAGCCAGGTCAATCACAGGAGCCTCCTCCGCCTCCTCGGCTGCTGCGTTGAGCTCGAGCAACCAGTATTAGTGTACGAGTTCATCGAGCGCGGCACCCTTTCCGAGCATCTCCGAGGTTTGTATATTTATATCATGTCGGGTTTTCACAACTAAAATGTTGAATTTATTTATTCTTATTTTTTCTGATGTGGGTTTAATGTAACATTCCAACCAGGTCCGAAGAAGAGCCACCTGGACTGGACCCGCCGCCTCCACATCGCTCGCGACACCGCGGACGGCCTGGCCTACCTTCACTCCTCGGCGGAGACTCCGATATACCACCGGGACGTGAAGTCAAGCAATATCCTCCTCGACCCCAATCTCAACGCCAAGGTCTCGGATTTCGGCCTGTCTCGGTTGGCCCGAACCGATTTGACCCACACCACGACATGTGTTCAGGGCACATTTGGGTACCTCGATCCGGAGTACCACAAGAGCTACCACCTAACCGACAAGAGCGACGTGTACAGCTTCGGGGTCGTGTTGCTGGCGCT
>JAYMTN010001079.1:0-13771 GCA_036897425.1 Erodium trifolium | reverse complement strand
TCCCTAGATTAGGAGTAAGCCATCTCATGTGGGAGAAGACAGTAGTGCGTGGTGAGGGGAATGGGTTCTCTCCGTGGCATGATCCACGGTCCTCATCTCGTCGGTCGGGCCGTGAAAGGTCGGCGGAAAGGAAAACGGGATACAACGGGAGTTAGCGGGCGCGATGCTAGTGAGGTTATGGTGATCGAGGAAGAGCCAAAGTTGAAAATGATGATGATCGGAGAGAAACGGAGTTAAAATGGTTCGAGGGAAAGATAGTTTTTGAAAAAAAACAACTAAAGGTTCCGAGTCGATCAACGCAGAGACGGAAAAAAGAAAAATTAATCCTTATTTTTATACAAATATTTATTTTAAATCCTACCACACGTCACGTGCGTGACGTACATGAGATGGCGCGTCGATGATATCCCCAAGATCTTTTTAATAAATAAAATTGAAGTCTTTCGATACAAATCTTTTCAACTTCCACGAAACAATTCGGAATAACCCTATTACCATATTTGAACGAACACATTACTTGCATTGGCCGCTAATATTTCCAAAATCGGACATCGTTTCCGCGTACTTGACCCTCTCTCTTCTATAAAAGCATACCATTGGGCTTGGGAGATTTTATTTACACGATCAAAGCTAATTTTGAACTTGTTAAAAAGGAATTAGGGTTTGGTGATTGGGATTGGCATTGTGAAAGAGAGGAATGGGAGGGTGTTTTTCTGATGTACGAGGAGGACAGCAAGCTGTCGGAGTTGGAGGGATCCACGGGACCGGGAGGCCCACACCCGCTCCTGTCGGTGGGGGAGGCCACAACGACGCTGTTGACTTCTTTATCCGATCTCGTGGTCTCAATGGTCTCTGCACTCAACTCGAGGTTTATATTTATTCCTCTTATATGGCGGCTAAACCCTAGATTTATTCTTCAACTTTGACCCAATTTTTTGTTACTCTTTCTTTTGTATTTTATTTGGATTTCTACAGTAATTTTGTAATGATTTTAGTTTGATAGATTAAAAAATTCCAACTGTAGCAGTAGGATCCCATCTTAGACAATTCCTAATGGTATTAGCTCACTAACTAACCATGGAGTTGCAACTCATATTTTACCTTGAGAAATACTTAAACAAAATTATATTAATTTAAAAAAACTTAGTACTTCACTCTGGCCTCCACCATTGATTTTTGCGGAATAGTGCTCCACACTCCCGGACATATTAGGCATCTCCCTTATCGATTTGTTCGAATGATTGCCTATCTCGTAAGGATATAAAACGAGCTTTTAGAACCAAATACTCGTTCAATATCATTCTTTGACTCCTATTGATGTACACCAAATAACCAAATAACTTGTGCTTAGAAAGTTGGGGTAGTGGCATTGTTTCACAAATGAATCCTAAAGTGGATAAATACCATCAATTAAAAAGTAAGGAGTGGCCATGTCTGGCGTAAATAGCTGTAGGACTTTTGTCTAGCTTGGGGCGATTCGTCCAGGTAGTGAAATCATGGCCCAGGCTACTTCGCTGGGTCTATGTGCCTAGACACAGGCGATTCACCCAGGTGAATCTTTTCTAGGAACGGTATAGCCACCCTATTCGCCCTCCATTGTGAATGCTCTTAGACACTTTTTTTTTTCTGATTTCAGATTATCTTGATGTGATTAGTGAATAAGAGTCATCTTATGTTCTATGTGTTGATTAGAAGGTTGAAATATATTATGCTCAGTCACTTCATCACTGAACATAGGATTTAAAATAGGGTTCCTGGAGGGAATAAGGATAAAAGTTGTACAATCTGTTATAATTATTATTGCTACTGGGTATTGTATAAATATTATAGAGTTAATTGACAAAACCTACCCTAAAGTATTGTCCATGGCCAAAAAAGCCTTTATCTTTTGTTCACGTTGAGTGTTTGAAGTACACGAAAACAAGTCCACGTGAGTATATTATTTGGTGTATACACATAAATATTTATTTTATTGATAGTAAACTACAATGGAAATTGACGTCCTTCGATACTATTTAATTGCTGGTGACGTACAATCAGAAACAGTGTTTTTCATCCAATTAAAGTTTTGACCTTTAGTACGAGGCAAAACCATTGATTCCAAAATATTATTCCTCACCTACTAGGAGGACAATGAGTTAAAGGTTTGATCTATTTACTGTGTTGTTAAAATGAATTTCTCTATATCTCTGCCAGATGCCTTTATTTGTCTTATCTCCAGACTTGTCCACTTACATCCACTTAATTTGATAGAAGTAATACCTAGGTGTGCAATACGACAAATGCATGCTTTCATTTGTCCCATATATATATATTCCATTTCTACTATTCAAGGCAGGACCAGAACCTGATCATAAAATAGGAAATGCATATTACCGATAACGACTAAAGAGAGAGAAAGGTACATACAGAGGCACGTAAAATGGAGGCATATAGTTGTGCAAAAGAGCATGTCACACCTTAGCTTGATGAGATATCTATCTACATATGTTTTGTACTCATTCTTCTGTCTGGGTTTTATCACTCAAGCGAGGAAAGATTCTATTGTAGATGGATGATGAGGATGTGAGATACATATCATTCGGTGTTCCAAGATTTGATGAGATAACGTGATAGATATAACATTGTACTTTACTAGAGGCAGAATTGATAAACTATGCTTGCTTTGTTGGGGTTTTCTCCCGTCTGACTCTTTCTTTGAAGTTTCAAGCTTTGTTATGCAATTTTCTATTTGGTTTGTTATTTATGTGCATTTCAAATCTTCATTGCAGTTATCGCTGTCAGCATCAAAGTTATGTGATCGTGACATAATATCTAAGGTATGTCGCTCTCTGAGCAATTATATGTTTCTGCAGTAATTATGACAATTCATCCATTGTTGTTGCTGAAGTATAATGTCCCACATTGAGTACAGTGCAAATACAAAGAGAAAAGCAACTACTAAGGCTTCCCTATTTGTTGCGAGCCCGACCCTTTAGTATAATGTAGATGTAGCTTGATATTGAAGCTGTTCAGCTGTAATGCAATATTATAGTGGATTTTATTTTAGCTTTCTTTGATCTGAAATGTATAATATATATTGGCAGAGTGATCCCATGGCAGTAGCTTATCTGAAGAAAAGAAACGGGGTCCTTGAAGAACTTGGCCGGACTGAGGTTATTATGAACAATTTAGATCCTGTTTGGATTGAAAAAATATCCATGGCATATCAGTTTGAGACCGTTCAGTCATTGGTGTAAGCTTCTTCATCTTTGTCACAAAATTTCCAGAGCTTATAGTTTCTGCTCTCAAAAAATTCTCATATTCACTTATATGTATTGCTTACTGATTGCACTTGAGCTGGGTTGTACTTACTATTATGTTTACATGTTTTCCTTTTATTCCAGCTTTCGCATTTATGATGTTGATTCGAAGTACTACAGTGTACCAGTGAAGGTATAATATATCTCTAATTTCTGCTTTTAATTTTTCTAGTCCCACAACATATGTTCTTGATCTCAAGATCTATGTTAAATGGTGAAAGGTTTCAGAAGACAAATAAATCTGAAAACAGTAGATTATTTTCTCTATAATCAG
Organism: Erodium trifolium; assembly: GCA_036897425.1. Lineage (NCBI taxonomy): Eukaryota > Viridiplantae > Streptophyta > Magnoliopsida > Geraniales > Geraniaceae > Erodium > Erodium trifolium. The sequence goes on along the minus strand of JAYMTN010001079.1, from coordinate 10,195 downwards.
CCCATAAACAATTATAAGATCAAACCCACAAGACCATCTTCTGTTCTCTCACCCAAATCTCTGAACAGTATAATATCTTATTCTGTACAAGTACAAGGTAATTGTGGTTAAGTGAGAGTTTTATAATCACTTTGAAATTTATTTAGGGGGGTATTTTCACCCAATAGTAAAATTGAGTCGCGACCAAAAGTAATGCAAAAGCTAATGGCTTGTACTTCGAACATACAGCTTCGATATAAAAAAGGGGTAGGGGTGATTGTTTGTCCAACAATTTTCTCAATGGGGACAAGCGGGTCTTAGAAGAAGATTGGATTATTCAAATGTGCCTTTCTCTTCAAATATCCTAACTGTTGTCTTTGTTACAATCATTAATATTTCTACTGTTACAATACTCTCTTTATCTACTATGTTAAATTCTATTTCCATGAACTACACTGTAACACAATTGTTTTATTTCTTCAATATTAATTTCTATTTCCATGATACTCTTACAATTAATAAGTGCCAAGAATTACAGTTAACAAGAGAAGTCTAATTTGACCATTATGTCTCTTATGTATTCAAACCTCTTTGTATTACCTTGCAGACGCTGAAGTTGAATGAACAACAATTTCTTGGAGAAGCTAGTTGTGCTCTTTCAGAGGTAAGCTGCCCTCGGGGCAATGAAGACTGCAGAGTCTCTGAAAAACAATTTAATTTATAAATGAGATAGAGATTATCTATTTGATGTTTTGTGTGATCTCCCATCTAAAATATAGAATGAAAGAAAAAAAAAATATTTAAACAGCTTAAACACGGCATTCCCATATGCATTATTTACATTTTGGCTGAAGGTGAGTTTAAGTTCTAATATTTCTCTTTTAAAAAGAATTTTATCAAACTCAAGACTTGTTATTTTTATTGTGGCAGATTGTGACGACGCGAAGTCGGAGTTTGACCTTAAATCTACATAACATAGGCACAGGAGGTTCAAAAAGTTTAGGGATGCTCACTGTTCGTGCTGAGGAAACAAGCGCATCAAGAAATGTTGTTGAAATGGTTTTGCGTTGTTCTAACTTGGACAACAAAGATTTGTTTTCAAAAAGTGTGAGTATTTAGAGGTTAGTATATAGAGTATCTGTTATCGATGGATTCATTTAACTCACAATCTTTTTTCCATTTAGGATCCTTTCTTGAGAATTTCGAGAGTTGTCGAGAGTGGAGGGTCAATTCCAGTTTGCAAGACAGAGGTCAAAAATAACAATCTAAACCCAACTTGGAAGCCAGTAAGTCTGAGCATGCAGCAGTGTGGAAGTAAGGTGAGCTTTACAACCTGTAGTGGGTCTCATTACATCAATAATTATAGTGTATGAGAGATTTGAAATTGAAGTTACCTACTATTGCCGAATGTGCTGATTATGTTTTACGTTGATACAGGATAATCCATTGGTTATTGAGTGTTTTGATTTCAATAGCAGTGGAAATCATGCATTTATGGGGTAACTTTAGTATTTACTGGCCTTTAAGTTTTCTTTGTTTCTCCTCCTGTTTTTGCATGTTAATAATTCTTTTTCAAATGGCAATTAACAATTAGTTTTGCAAATTGTGTTGTCAGTAAACTTCAAAAATCATTGCGAGAGCTGGAAATACAGCATCGAGAGAAGGCTGGTGCAAATTTTGTGTTACCATCTTCGAGACATCATGGTCATGAGAAAGTAATTATTGAGATTCTGCACCTCTAGGTTCACCCATTAGTGTGTTTGTTGTAATCCTAATTTGTGTACTAGGTATTCACTTCGGTTTTACTTTTTTTCCCTTCCCCTTACTATAAGCAGGTATTAAAGGGTCAGCTGTTTGTAGATCATTTTCATGAGATGGAACAACACACCTTTCTGGATTATATATCTAGTGGGTTTGAGCTCAACTTTATGGTTGCCGTAGATTTTACTGGTAAATAGCTCTGATAGTTTGTAAAGCCTTATTTTTACTTGATAATATGTGTTCAGATTTGTCTGCCTCATACTTCAAATCTCCAATTCTGTGCAGCTTCAAATGGAAGTCCACACAGCCATGAGTCTCTGCACTACATTGATCCTTCAGGCCGATTAAATGCATATCAACAGGTGAGGAAGGATATGTTATGCTCGGTCCTCTACATAGTTGTTGTTGAGAGAGGGTATTAAATGATTATTCAGTGATTGAAATTTGTTCATAAAATTTGTGTTAGTAACTGGTCAACTAAATAACTTACAGGCTATAAGGGAGGTTGGGGAGGTGATACAGTTCTACGATTCTGATAAGCATTTTCCTGCTTGGGGCTTTGGTGGAAGAACATTTGATGGCGCAGTATCACATTGCTTCAATTTGAGTCCAACTGCTACTGAGGTAGGTGATAAAACATTGAATTTCCTAAGTTAACGAGTTGTTAATTACTATTATGATGTCTTAAATGGGGTACTCTTTAGTTGTCTTTAAAATTCTTATCAAGTTGGTCCCATTATTTAACTTCTTTTCAGATGTCAGAAACATTTTTTGTGTACTGTTCCACCTCATTAGCACGTTCTAGCTTTTCATGTGCCCTTCAGTATATGCATAATTCATAGAATGTATAATGATCAAGGGTTGGTTTATTGTTTTTAAGTGAGCATAACACTTCTTGACATTTAATTTAATCCTCAAGTGCATGATAGAGCTAAAGTGATATTTCTAATGATGGGTCTGCTTCTGATAAGCATCACCTTGACTTATTAATTAACTGTTGCCTTTTCCTTAACAGGTTGAAGGAGTTCAAGGAATTCTTGCTGCATATACAAGTGCCCTGCACAACATGGTTCTTGCAGGCCCAACATTATTCAGCCAAGTGATCAACACAGCTGCTCAAGTTGCTGGGGAGTCTCTTTCCTATAACACTAACAAATACTTTGTTCTGCTCATTATAACGGTAAAGAGAATAATGGCTTTAGTTGCATTTCACATCTCTTCTTATTTTCTTATGTGTGTCAACTTGATTTGACAATCGGTTTCATTTCTAGGATGGAGTCCTTACGGACCTTCAAGAAACTAAAGATGCTCTGGTCAAAGCCTCTGATCTCCCCTTGTCGATTCTTATAGTTGGAGTGGGAGGTGCTGATTTTAAGCAAATGGAGGTATGCACATGTTATCTTTCTGAGTATATACACTTGTGATTATTGTCTTAGTTATTAACTTTTAGTTTTTAATGATTATTGTCATAGCTATAAACTTTTTAGTTTTTACTGAAGATAGTTGAGAACTTCAGTGAAAAACTATCGTCTAACCTGTACTTTTTGGGCAGATCCTCGATGCTGATAACGGATGCCGATTAGAGAGTTCGACAGGTCGTGTTGCAACAAGAGACATTGTTCAATTTGTCCCGATGCGGGAGGTCCAGAGTGAGTAATATGAACCTTGTGTGTGTGTATATATGTATGTTTTAATTTGCATGAGGTTGCTGGTTCCAATCCCCACGCTTGTGGATATTGCTGATGAAAAAAATAATAATCTAAGAATAGGGTTAAGGAAAAGCATACGTAAAGTGAAGGGAAAAGTGAGGGAGTTACGCTTGTGGATATTGCTGATGAAAAAATAATAATCCAAGAATAGGGTTAAGGAAAAGCATACATCTATTGTTAAGATAAAGGGGAAGGGAAAAGTGAGGGAGTTAGAAGAGAGAAGGAAATAAGGTAGGAAGAGAATAAACAAGAATTTCTCAACTGATTTTCATCCTAACACCTTTCTTTCATTTCCAAGTCTTGAGATCAAATAAATCAGTTGTTGTGGTGCTTAAGTTGTTATCATGCACCATATCTATTTCTTGATTGTATCAGATAGGGACTTGTGTTCTGGCCAAAGCAAAATCGTTGGGTCGTATAATTTTTCTTTCTATTTCTCTGATTGAAACAAAGCTTGCATTACCTTGAGATTAGGCTGACTGATTCAGAATTAATTATGTAATGATATTGATTTATTTACTCTTTAAAGGAGGAAATTGGTGGGACAAGTAAGTGATGGACAATTCAGTTGTTTGAGGTTACAAATATTCTGAACTCACGATTGGCTTTGTGTTGTCAGGTGGGCAGATATCGGTAGTTCAAGCACTGTTGGAAGAGCTACCCGGGCAATTCCTAACATACATGCGGTGTAGAGATATCAAACCCTGCACTTTGGATGGCCGCAGTCAGACCTACACTTGACCTTCAAATTTGAACCTTGTGAATAAGTAGGCCACTAATCATTGTTAGGTACAAGAGGTTTTACCTGGTTAAGTTGCTTAGTAGTAATAGGATTTGGATGTTATTGAGAATTTAAACTAGCTCAAGTGATCTCAGCTGTGAATATTTTCTGGGAGAGTTTGTAATCATCTTGATGTGCAATGCCGCATCGAAGTTGAACATTATCTTTAGGACTAGCTGGCTCATTGTTATATACATTAGAGGATGATGATTCATGTTGGGTGGTTGGTCATCTCTGCAATAGAATTTAATCATTTGAGTCGCTCGTAAATGTGTTATGGGCGGGTTCATTATGAAAATTGTGTTATGTCTCTACTCTCTAGGCCTGAGACCTGAAAAAAGGACGGTGAAGACTGAAATCAGCCTGAGCTGATCGAGTTCTTCCCAATGGTGTTCGGTGCTCTGTTCATGCAAACAATAAAGACTACTTCTAAGACTCTAATAATAACGAAGATCAAAACAAGAAATCATTCTTCACCCTAGTCAGCTCATCCCACGCTCGGATGACCTATTCCTGCTTCCTTTATACAAAATTGCCGTCAAGTCATTAAGACCCTTAGAGTCTAGAAAGAAATGACGAGGCTTCGATGACCTACTCAGCTGTCGTTCCCATTCTCGGGACTGGTTAACGAGCTCGGGGGATGAAGAAGCTCTTATATGGAATTTTCGGGCTGAGCTTGCTTGGCTGAAGCGTCATAAACAAATTTGGCGAGGTACGACTCAATCCTGGAGACACTATCGATAGTCAGAGGCAGCGCATCGCTTGACTAACCCACATTGCTCGACACTGGTGACGATCACCTAGAGGCGGCGATATGGAAGATCTTGTCTAGCTGAGTTTGAATTGGAGAAGAGTCGTGGATGTGGGCGGTCAGAGAACCATGACCGGACACGCCATTCCAACGGTTCGAGCCGAGATGCCAACCCTTTTGTATGCAGAACCTTCTTTGGTGGTGCCCCCTTCCTTCCACGGTGAGCTCTCCACTACTAACTGCTAATGGTCTAAAACCAGGTTGCGAGGATGTTGGGATTCTAGAATGGGCAGAGGCACCTCAAAATCGAGATAAATCTCCTCAAATTTCGTCCCCATATCCAAGTTCTTTGATCTCGATTCCGACAGAAACCGCTCTGGGCCCTAGTGGTATTGCACCCTCGATCCCCGCACGGGTAACTCATGTCCGGACTGCTTCTACAGGTATTACTTCCTCTCATACGATTGTTATCTCCATTGTTCCTAAATCCACCTTTGCCACTATGCTTCCAGTTGCCGCCCCAGATAGATGCCACAAAGGGAGAGGGATAGACTACCATTTTACGAAAATAGAGTGGTCCAAAAACTCGTATCGAGCTCCCGAACAGGGAGTATCTAGCTTTTGTGGCCAACCAACCAAAATCCACTTCTATTGATCAACTCAGAGCTATCTTTTCTTGGATTAAGGACATTCCTTCCTTACATGCCAGATCGAAACTTTCCTTTAAAGGTTCTTGATACACTTGTGTGTACTTCACACGATTCGAAGACCTTACCTAATCTATCACTGCGTTGAACAACTCCCAATTTAAGGGATTCAAGATTTGGGTAGAGCTGGGTAATATGATACACAAGTTCGAGTGTAGAGTCTCTCATGCCTATTAAGGTAGTACTGCCCGGTACTAGATGGGCGTCTCTACCTACTAAGGTTCCTCGCTCAACGGTTCCTAAGTCTCCGCCCTTTATGGTAGATACACCAACACGGTGTGATGTTTCATTGACTCCTCATTTCGTGAAAATGTCGGAATTTACGGTGATTGGGCTAGCCAACACCTCACCCTCATCCCACACCCTTAATATCGGTCTCCAACTAGTAGGGATCTCGGGGGTGGAACTCCTCAACTTAGGATCTAGGTCCTTACCATTTTTCGTGGATCCGCATGCTTGGAGTGGTCCTATCGTCTGATGACTTGAAGGCGCTATGTCCCTGGTTCTTCTCTTTCTTGATAGTGCTAATCAAGTCCTATTTTGAGGGCGTCTCGACTAGGTGGATAATATCGGCCTCCCGATTGTGTGTTTGAGCAGTGCCTCTACAGAAGAGGTTGTCGAGACTATCAGTTCGCTCATAGCCATTCACCCCTGCTCCCCCATTGAGGCCATGCCAATTATATAGGGCCAGGGCGCTAGTCTATGTTTAGGATGCGTCGATAAACGGTTGGTTGATTGTGACTCGATGTTCAGGTTTTTGTACTGACGTGCTTCTCGGGCCAACACAAGTTGATACCATTCCCTACTTACCTCATACTAGAATGCTTAAGCCGAGGAAGTGGACGGCATAGTCGGGATTTGAAAGTTAAGGTACCTGTCAAGCGAATTTTATAGTTAAGCTACCTTAAGTGAAATACGTGCATAGTTAAAATACCTCCAGTAATATTATCCCTATTTTTGGTTCTTAGAGACTGAGGGTGAGGGTGATTATGTGTTGTAAAAAATTACGATAACTAAATTGCCAAGTAAGAATTTGAAGGCCTTGTGAAAATAAAAAAGGCATGTTTCTTTAATAGTTTACCGACCATAATGTTATTTTTGTTTCGTCCATCATTTTCAAAATACTTATAGAAAACGACAATCAACTGGTTTTACCGGTCTCCCTTCTACAATAAAACTTCCATTTATTATGAGTTTATGTTTCATCATCATCAAAACTGAAAATAAAAAGGATGGATTGGTCAGATCTGGCCTCATTCCTTAGCTAGTTACGCAATGACCAAAGGCCACAAGGAGAAGAAAGCCTCGTTTAAAAAAAAAAATTGGGCTTATGGTATACAAACCCAAAACCCATGACAAGTTACAATCCCAATCGGTAATGAGCAGTACACGCGCAACCGCATTTTTTATGATCCTAATCAATAGGGTAGATGTAAGTAATGTTTTTTTGAGACTTGTTGGTAAAACAACGGTCCAATTAAAATTTTTAACATATATTTTCCTAAGGACCAGTTGTCACGACACTTTTCTTCTACATATTACGTTCAAAATTGGCTATTGGGGAAAACTATGAAATAAGATGGTTAGTTTATTCTATAGATTTGGATAGAGTGTTTTGCTGTAAATTGTTTAATGTACTTCCAAGTATAAATAAGTGGGTTAAATACCTTTTGGTACCCTTATCAAATTGGGTTCGGTCTTGGGTAGCCCTCGAGTTCGGATTGAATCGGTTTAGCTAAAACTTTCTATGTATCCAAGTATTGGGCATGTTCGATCCTTGATGGACCCGGTCCGGGTACTCCCTAATCTCGATCCTTTTTTGTATTGGGCCTCGGCCCATCAGTTGAAAATGTGGGCCTCCATACAACTCACCTTCGGTTTGGGTCCAGGTTACCCTCGGGTTTGTTTTGTACCGGTTCAAGTCTCCTTCCCGTTCCGGATTGTTGCTGGGCCTACCCATCCAGCCCCTTTCTCGTCCCCAGCCCACACGGCCTTGGGGCATAATTTTCAGTCGGTCAAGGCCCGAAGTGTCAGTTGAGGCCCATCGTCTTCGGGACATTTGCTCGGAACCCTAGCGGGTTCCTTACCCTCTCGCCGTCTCCACACCCACTCTATCCCGTTGCCGGACGGTTATCCACCGGCTAGATCCGAGACTGGTGGCTCAGGAAACTCCGAAAAACAACCCCCAAAGCCCACTAGAAGGTCTGTGTCCCCTTCCTCCTCTGGTTCCGTTTCCACCGGTTCTTCATCATAAGCCATTTCTCTTTCAGTGGAGGCCTTCAACAATGTCGAGCCCTTTTAGGTACACCGGAGAAGACGGTCCCGAGTGTTCCCGCTCCCCCGGATTCGTCCACGCCGGAGCCCACCCCTCCTTCCGATGTCGTGGTCTGGGTCCCAACGTCGGGGTTCGACGTTAGATCCCACTCGGCCTCTCCAAGAGAGACCCCTGCGATCTCTGCCCTCCCGAACTTGTTGGAGCCCTCACCGGACCTTGTTTCGCCAACACGTTGGCGGAGAAGACGATCTCCGGACCCTTGCTCTGCAACTCTCCGTTCACCGTGGAGAGTAACTCAGGAACACGAAGTTCCTCGCGAGACTTCGAGAACTGGGACGTCGGAGGAGATAAACTCGCCGCCCGGGGTCCTGTTCCATTGAAGCTCGATCCATGAATGCTACTAGACAAGCTGCTACTGTTCCTTGCCGCCGCCTTCATGATATCGCAAAGCCCTAGTTTTCTTTTCTTAAAGAGAAAAGAGACGGTTGTGTTCCTGAAAGTTGTTAACTCATCCATGTTGCCCACGTTTTTGATACAACAAGTTGAGTTGAGAAACATTATTGCACGACCTCAACAGAAAAATAATATGTGTATTGATAATGTTATATAATAGTTGAAATGTCTTATTTATTTATTTTGAAAAATATAGGGAAGATGAGTTTGATAAGATCATGACGTGTGCTAAAGAAATTGTTGTAGTGATAAATATAGAAGCTAAATTTCGTGAAAATGTCTATTTGTAGAAATAAACGATTTGATGAAAATGTTAGTAAAGAAACTATAAAATCTTCCCAAAAGTCTTTTAGAACTGATTTTTTTCTTATATATAGTTTATCATGCTATTTCATCACAAATAAGTAGATTTGACCAATTTAATATGTATGATAATATTTTTGGATTCTTATTTACTTTCAAGAAATTAAAATCGCTTGATGAAATTTGTTTAAAGAAAAGATGTTTGAATCTTGAAAATATTTTGAAACGCAATGATTGTTTTGATATTGATGGATTATATTTGTTCTGCGAATTAAGAGTTTTAAGAGAGAGCATACATTTAGAAAATAAAACGCCTATTGATATAATTTATTATATTATAAAATTGAATTATTTTCCGAATACTCATATTGCATACAAAATTATGTTAATCGTTCCTGTTAAGGTTGCTTCGGCAGAAAGGAGGATCTCAAAATTAAAGTTACAAAAAATTATTTGAGATCAACATTGTCTCAACAATTGAATGCTTTTGACCTTTTTGTCTATTGATATAACTTTTTTATAAGAAATTAATCATGAGTCTTTTATTAAAGATTTTGCATCTATAAAAGCAAGGAGAATAAATTTCAACTAAGAATTTGTCTACATGTTTTATTGATGACAAATGTCTACACAAGGAAGCAGCAATCATCAAGCTTGGATAAAGAGAAAATGGAAGATTGCGGTGGACGAAGACTGTTAAAGGTATTTTTAATCGTACATGAGCTATAATTTAGTTTATTAAATATATTTAATCGAAGTATTGGAGTAATGTTTTCATGTCCCCTCTGTATAAATGTATCTCTACTTACTATAATAATAAAATATTGGAATACACTTACCCTTTTAGTTATTAGAAGTAGGGGTGGGCATCGTGTGGTTAACCACCCAATTGATCCCTTCACAAACCCAACCCGATATTACTAGTTTGGGAGATTTTGAAACCAACCCCAAACCGAAAACCGAACTTTCAGAATAAAACCACCCAATTCGGTGGCCGGTTGGTTTGTGGTTTTAACCAACCAACCACTTTACAATTGGGCCTCAGATTTAGGCCCACATATGTGAGCCCAAAACTGAATAATCAAACTTTTAAGTAAAGAATCATGTCACATAACAAACGCATATAAAATAACATACTTTTTTTTACATGGAAAACCCATTAAAAGGTGATCAAATATGGATGAAAAGCCCTCATTTGATCCCCCTTTAGTGATGAAAAAAACATGTTCTAGAGCTAATACATCGATACTACTTAGTTGTTCATCTAGTAATCTATTCACAAACATTACAAGAAATGGTAAGAGGTAGGGTAATGGTTGATTAACCGGTTCTAATATATATCAAATTTGAAAATACCTAAACTTTTAGAATTAATCTAAATTTTAACATAACTACGTCTAAACTAATCTAACATACAAAACCAGACTGCATACAATTTTTTATTCTAAATACAATAACCTAAACCAAATGAATAAG
>JAYMTN010001078.1:0-13774 GCA_036897425.1 Erodium trifolium | reverse complement strand
GGGAATGAAGGCTAGCAGAGAGTAGAGTCAGTCTAGCGACTACCTTCGTTAGCGTTCAAGGGACTAGGATTGTTCTTACTGAAACACATTAGTGGAAGAAGAGTAGGCATGAGAGACAGTTAGAGCCTCTTAAGAGGATGGTTGAGGGTCGGTAAGAACTGAGCAACAATGTCGAATCAACTTAAAAATGTGCTGACATATTCTAAACATGAGCTAGTTAACATCTGAAGTTATGTATCGTGGTCTATGGTTCAGTGCAAGTACAAGCATAGAGAATATCAAATAGGTTAAATCAACTAGCACACCAATGGTACGGATTGTCAATAGCAACTCCTCAAGTATTGGTTCAACTTCAATGTCTGTTGTAGGCATGAAGACATTTTTGACTCCTAATCTTGCTCCATGGTGCTTGGTGCATACCTATCAAAATATGGAACATTCAGTAAATTTAGGATGCGTAAGATTTTCACACAAAAGGTTAGTATGCAAGCAAGCTCCAAATCAACAACTTAACAAGTATTTAGAAGCCTAGACAAACAGATATTAGTATTAGTTATTTGTCATGCTAATCAATAATCAACATCCTACAAGGTCAATCCATCTCGACTATGACACATTGGAAGCAACCAAAAGTAATAGATACATGAACGATGAATCCATCAAGTCACACATCCTAATCCTACACACCAATCAAGTATCTAAAACCAACTCTATGAAAGAACAAAGGGTCAAGAGAAGAAAAAAAACAGCTATTGCAAAACTGAAACTCACAAGCTAATCTAATTCCATCACTGAACAAATCACAACTCTGTCTACCCGAAAAATACCAGTGAATTAACTTCAGCAAGGTTTAAACTTTAAACTGAAATCCAAATCTGATTAACTGACATCATATAGCATATGAAAACCATGTTTCCTATACTATTTCACATGATTACTTACTTCTATAATAGATGCAGATATGATCATGTAAGAGATGTACTGTGGATTGTTTGCATCAAGATATGAACAAGATGACTCAAATTTTAGTTCTCAGTACTCACAAGTCTGCTGAACTTCCAGATTTTGAAGTCAATTCAAGTCTTATTCTACTGAGCAATCAACCTTTATGCTACACCTTGATTCTCGATCAGAAACACTCATATGAACTAAGGTTCCATACTATACCGATCAAAGAAGTAAATTGAATTGGGATTGGGGCTTACTTGCTAACCAAAAGAGAGAGAGTCGCATCTTTTGTTATCCGAATTGTGCCCAGAATTAGGTCGAGCAGGCGGCTTAGATCCAGTGGAGAGTTGCAACCAGTCACCACCATCGTCCACCTTCTCCTTCCCCTTATCTTCTCTCCCGGAGCTCCTCCTCTCACTCACACGCGTAACCCCTTCACTAAAGGCGTCGCCTTTCCCACTCCCAAGGAAAATCCCAAGATCCCCATTTCCTCCATAGCCGAAATCAAGCTCTCTGCTCTTCTTCCCCTCGCCCCCAATCACGGCGTCTCCGTCAGAAGACGCCGGAAAGTTGAGATCGAAACCCAAGTCCTGGTTCTCCTCCTCGGCAGCCCCAATTGATTCACCCGACTTTCCGTCACTTTCCCGAGAAACCTGTCTCGCTAGAACCCCACTTCCAGGCTTGCCCAGAAAGCCCAGCTCTTCGAACCCATTACCCTTCTTCTCAGACGCTGATCCCCCAACTACAACTGGGTTCTCCTCGGTCGAATCAGTGAGCCTGGGTCTCTTGCACTTGGAGCTGTCGGAATCAGCAGGGTGTTGACTCATCCTGGTGGAGGCGTGAATCAGAAAGGTCAGCGAGGGTTTGAGAAAGGAGGATAGGTGAATAGAAGGGGTTGTTTGGAGAGATTGAGGAAAGTTGGAGGAGCTGCCATTAAAAGGATTTCAGATTTTGTTCTTATATCAAAGCGTCATTTTGGTATATGGTATATACCAGAATAGTGTCTCAGCAAATGGGAGAGAGAATCAATTTACAAGACCAATTTTTCACTTTATTTTATTTTATTTATATTTTGTTTTAAAAATACGCATCCTTTTTTTTACAGGAACAACAAGAACGTTACGTGTACTTGCTTTTGTTTATTGCAGGTTTTCGCAGAACGGCAGAACTCACTTTTCGACTAATGTTATAATGTAAAGTAAGACAGGAGAGATCGTCTGCGTTTGTAGTCCAACGGTTAGGATAATTGCCTTCCAAGCAATAGACCCGGGTTCGACTCCCGGCAAACGCAATTTTTGTTTTCATTTTTTTTTACAAACACTAATAATCTTGAGTAATTATTTGAAATTTTACAAGGAAAAAATGATGAGAAAATGAACAAAACCAACATATCATATTATGGGCCTGTGGGCTTTACTATTTTGTAGGGGCACAAGAGTTCATGGGATGCTGAGAAATGGTTAAATGGTTTTAGTTTGTCATCTGAAATTGCAAAGAATGAAAGATAGAAAGAATGATATATTTGGGATTAGCAAGGGTTGAATTCAAGTTCAGGGTGCAAGTTAGAGTTGAATTTAGGGTTTTTGATCTAGATTAGGGTTGATTTTAGGATGTGAAGAGTTGAATTTGGGTGTTATGGTTTATTTTGGGTGTAAATGGTTGAATTTAGGGGTTTGTGATTGGCACGACTAATTTAGGGTGTGAAAGGGATGATTTTTCTCAACATCTCCAAGATTGTTGATATTCAAAACTCAACCTCTCAACCACTAAAACACGCATTACCTACCTCAGCATCCTACGTAGTATCCTAACTCAACATCTTCATTGTACATGTTCTTATTTGTGATACGAATCTGATGATGAATCTTACCCTGAAACTATCCACTCATCTACTCTCATCCAGTCGGGGAAAATTCAAAATATTGATTATTTTGGGATTTTTTTTACTCCGAACTATATTTTTAGTTCTAAAATGTTACATCAATTTTCATAAAAACACGATATCATATCACATGTAAAATATATACAAACTCTTCAAACAATTTTTTAAAAAAATATTAAGAATGTAAATGATCAATCGAACGATTTTGAAATGAAAAAATTAGAAGTATCTTTTCTATGAAAATGACTTTTTTTGTATAATAAACTCTTATCGTATTGTTTACATGACTTCTCTTTTTGGGGGAGCATTTATAAAACAACATTGATAGAAAAGATGTAAGATACAAAAAATCACATATTTGAATAAAATGATATGTGATGAAAGTTACATGTTGTTTGCATTATCGGGTTGCAATTTTTGTGAGAAAGAATTAAGCTTATGGAGAATGAGTAATAACACTTGACAATACACTCGTCCAATCTATCTCCATCGTAACTCACGTCTTTCTCTTCCTCATTCCGCCCCTTTAATGTTTTGATCCTGACCATATCTCTCTACACTTTTTTTTTTAATTTCATCCGTCACATTGCGAGTTCTCATTGGTGTGCCTGAGATCCAGGATTTAATCCTCGCGATTATGCTAGAGGAACCGAACCTCTCGGTCCCGATTCCTGAAGCCTACCATATATAGGATTCAGAATCGAAGATCTTACACATTGTAGATGCTCTTAGTTTCGTCAACTAACCCTCCATTTCCCTCTCAACCATCCAGATAAATTCTTAGTTTTGAATACTTTATTTAATACAATCGTCCGTAATAGAGTTACTCTTAACGCATTTCAGAACGTATATTTTTAACTGTGTGTTTAATGTCTTCAACAGACGAGACAACATGTTAAAAATCATAACTAAACACCTCACTACAAAAAATGTCGATTGGTTAAAAGTTACTGCTTACGATACACAAAAACACAGTGGAATGAAACACGCGAATAAAAATTAGATCAATACGATGTCATATGCAATAAAAATCTAGCCAATAATCTTGTATAATATATCCATCATGGGGAAATAAGTCATGCAAAGGCCCTTTGATTTATCACACTTTAATCAGAACCGCAATGCATTAAGCAGAAGCAGCGACGACGAGAAGCGCAGAACATTATTTGACAAGAGAAGTTAATTTCAAGTGTCAGTTGCACCATGCATTCAGGGACTGAACCAAAACGACAGCTTCAGAATCTGAACGACGACCCAATTAATTTACTGCCTTGTTCAGTACGGTAAATGTTGGAAGTAACAGTGAGTGGGTAAAAAGGAAGTGACTGAAAAAGCTCGGTCTCGCTGTCTCTCGATTATGCAACTCATTGTTGACCCTGCGAGCGTGCGCGCGTGACAGTGAGACTTGGATGTAAAAGTGGCTCAAAAACGAATATAATAAGTAGGCATCGAATCGTAGTATGGTACGACCAAAATGGCATTTCTTTTTCAAGCTTGTATATTTCTAGCCCAACACAATAGGGTCGTATTTACGCTCAAATACGCCTCCAATGTATAACTCCAAATCCATTGATTTTGTTGTGCACTGCCATAATGTCTTTCAATGGATGCTTGTCCTTAGAGAAAGATAAGTAAGATTAGGAATATAAATGTATTTAGTACATGACTTTGAAGCATGTAGAATACGTTATTGGAAAAATCATTTTCTATCGCTATTTAAAAACATCTAAACATAGTATATTATTCGATCGAATCGTTAAGATGATTGAGATAAATTATAATACTCATAACCGACAATATGAAGTTACGTAACGATGGAAAATAATACTCCATCTGATATCATATCCGTCATATAGATTTATTGTTCACAATAGTATAATTATTTATAATTCTAATTATATTTTGATGAATACAAAACACATACTACTAATTCAGAATATTATACATTAGATTCATTTTTTAGTGTCATCTTTTTTTCTCTCACAAAAACATTATTAGATCTCATTTCCATTACATAAGTTGTCGTTCGTACGGGTGCAACCTCCTACACCAGATCATGCCCGGACAACGAAGGATCATGTCGATATCTTGGGAAACGTTTCCATCCAAGAAGACGATGAACATAAAGTCCACATGGTCTTGGGGGTGCGACTAACTTGACGGACAAAAATTTTAGCCCTCGCCTGTCGCATCATCTCAACCAAACGTCACAACTAGGCCTCGACGCGGTGAATACTACACCAGCTTTTCATTTATGCGACGGGGACCTTTCCATGACGTCGTATGAGTTGTTGTCCTCTGCGACGACAATGTATGACGTCGTACGGCGTCATACATTGGCGTCGCAGAGGGCCTTAACTTCTGCGACACCATAGGCATACTATCGCAGAAGTTGTCCTCTACGACGCCATAATATGACGTCGTAGAGGTTTCAGTACTTCTACGACGTCATGCATTATCGTCGCCGAATCACTCTATGTGTGGCTGCCACCACGAATCTGTCAGTCACCTCATCATCTACTTTTGATTTGCTAAATGTTGCCAAACTCTGTTTGGGGCATTCCTGAGATCCCTCCTAGCCTCACCTTCGCGAAATGTTGAGGGATTCTCACTACAAGAGCAGAGCAGATAGCCAAGACCCTAAGATAACTCTGGGAAATCCAAAAAACACAAAATTATAATGTGTGGAATGAGGTTTTCCCCTTTGCCATAGAGGTACGATCAACTACCTTCGTTAACCTCTCAGCTTGGGCGTTGACTAATTCTCAGTATCGATCCACGACCAGGCCACATGGACTACCAAGCTCGAGGACCTTTCACCCACCCCTCAAAGATGGATAGATATCAATGTCGATTGACCACTTTTGCGGATATCGGGTAATCAGGTTAGGGCATCATCGCACAATCTGTGATGGGGCAAGTATTGGCTGTTGGTAACGGGGTTATCCGAGTCTTGTGGGAGTCAATTATGATCGAAGCACAAGCAATTGTTGCGACTCTTGCTTCTACTCAAAACCATGGATGACCCAAAGTCAATATTCAATTAATTTGATGTGCAAGTTATTATCTAGATGGTGAATTCACACGCCGGTGTTGTCTGCTCAGTAAGGGACATTACTCAGGATATTCACATTTTTCTATCATTTCAAATCAATTATTTTAAACTCAGTATTTGTTAAAAGGTCAGCGAACAATATGATCGATACCCGATGACTTATATGTATTCTTTATGCCAACAATTAATTATATGAAGGTCCCCTTCCCTAAAAAAACCCAATTTTATACATGTATTATCAATAATTATTGAAATAATATTTACAACTAACCCATATCTTAATATAAACAAATTTTTATGTCTAAAGTTGTCTAGTAAAAGTAGTAAACATAGATCTTTAAATCTTAAACATTTATTATCAAACGTTTTCATATAGTATACTCATATTTTGATAGTATTTATGTAATATATATTTAATAATAATTTTAAAATAAAAATAAATCTGATTGAATCTCGATTAATCCCTCTAACAACTAAGACCTTTGGTCGTCCTACTAATGCCTAGGACCTTTCATTTTACAACTTTAAGTAAGACACAACCGGGTTTAAATGCCAAGAAATACGTTATACGTATGAATAGAAAAAAATATTCCTTAATTATTATGGATATTATATTTAAGGATGATTCTAATAATTTCAGACCGCCGTAATAAATAATATAGAACGTTATAAAGGTATTTACGATAATAAAAACAAAAATGAGGAAAGGAAAGGGTAGTTTGAGCTGTAAAAGTGCTGGACACGACGCCGTATCGTATTTCCGAACTGGAGAAGAAAATTAAAAATTAAAAATTAAAAAGAAAAGGAAAAAAGAACCATTATTTCATTTTCGAAACATAAGTAGCAGTTCTGGAGATTATATCAGCATTAAGCGCCGATCCCTTTTTAAAGCCAATACGACGAACATCGTCAAACTCAACACAAGATCCCTTCAGATCCATCCAATTCCTTCTCCTTCCTTCATTTTCCCTCTCATTTCTGTAAGTATTCGTGTATGTATCGATCGATTTGCTTACACCCGAAAAATCCCCAATAATTAGGTGACGGAGCCATCTCTCTCGACGATGGTACCGATTCTAGGGTTTCGTCACCGTTCCTTCGATTCGCCTCTCAATTTGGGTGGAGCATGTGCGCGATCGTGACTTCGGGTCCGCGAAGGTATCGCCTTTACCCGCTATTGCATGAGGATTTGGTGCTTTCTGTGTTTCACCGGAGACTACGAAGAGGAGGACAGGCGGTCGGCGACCATGAGAGAGGGCATTTTGGAAAATGAGGACAAGGTTGAAGGAAATCCTGGAAATGAGGTGTCTGAGGAAGCTATGCAGGTAGGGTTAGCGGAGATGAGGAGGGAGGCGTTTGACAACATGTTCAGGATGATGCAAGCGAACAACGATTGGGACGAAGCGGTGCGTATTGGCGCGCTTGTGGATTGGACGCCTTCCCCTCGGGCCGTGGCGCGGCGGTTTGAGGGTGAGAGCTCGGGTTCTGGTGCAGCGGATGCGGAGGCGAGCTTGGCTGGCGAGCTTGATCGGGACTCAAACCATAAGCGGGCCAAAGTTCACTCCAGTAATCAGTAAGTGTCTCTGTCTAACGAGTGTGAGGGTATTTGGGATTTTTTTTTTGATAATTTGGTCGAATTAGGTTTTGGAGTTTGAGGTATTGGGTGGGAGTAGTTTGAGGAAATATTCTTCTTCATTTCCCTTCATACTTCATATGCCAAGTTTCAGACTTTAACTATTGCTGAGCATTACTCCTCTTCCTTATTCCAAGAAGCTGCTGACTATTATGCTTTATTCAATATTGTGGGCATTTTGGGGGACAGTTGATGATATAGGAATTTGAATAGAGAACTGCTTATTCTTGTGCATTGTCAAAGAAATTTGTAAATTGAAAATCAGATGCTTAGAAATTGTTGCTTTTGCAGGGGAAGCAGCTATTTGACTGCAATGACTTCAAATATGGGCAGTTCAAGTTCATTTGCAGGAGACTACCATCCTAGTAGCAGCTCTTTTACCCCATTAAGGAATGAGTTCGGTTATCATACTTTTTTGTCAAGTGGGGGTGATTCAATGAACCCACATGACTCTAATGGCGATGACGGTGATGAGGGAGATCAGAGTGACCCTTCAAAAATGGAAGATTCCGATGTTAGGATGGATCTTACTGATGACTTGCTGCATATGGTATGTACTGCTGGCTTATCGGGAGAATTAAGCATTGCAAGTTACTTAACAGAGTCAATCTTACCCTTTCCGTACATGCTTTTAGGTGTTCTCGTTTCTGGACCACGTCAATCTTTGTCGCGCAGCTATAGTGTGCAGTCAGTGGCGATTGGCTAGTGCACACGAAGATTTTTGGAGGTGTCTGAATTTTGAGAATAGGAACATATCTGTTGAGCAATGTAAGTTAGGTTTTCCTTGTTTCACACTACTGTCTCTTCGCTCTTTCTCTTTTGTTTTGATACTGCAGAAAAAGAAATTGGAAATTTAGGTTGGAACATCCATTTAAGTAGGGCACTTATTTTGGAATGTAGCAAGTATATTGGATTATGTTGTCATATGTCCTTTTATTGCACTATGCACAGATACAAATATGCAGATGGAGAAACTTGGACAATGGAAAAATAGATTGCTAAAATTTATAATTAATTCTTTACGTAATGTTGTTTGTTACTTATGATTGATACATTTAAGAGCAAGTTTATGTCATAGTGGTTAGCTATAGTGTAATGTTTCACTTGCTTTTCGGGCCATGATCTCTAGAGGTTATTCTTTCTACCACCTTTCTTTCTCTCATTGTGGATTTCTCTTGTTGGTTTGGTTTTACTGGTAATTGCTCTTTTATGACAATGAGAATTGCAAGACAATCCCACTCATCTTATTTGGTGTATCTAAGTATATATAACCTTAATAAACAACAAATTTGTTTTATAATAAAGTAGGTTCTCACTTCTGTTATGTATGTGCATTGTGCAGTTGAAGATATGTGTCGACGCTATCCTAATGCAACTGAAGTGAATATTTCTGGAGCTCCTGGCATGCACTTGCTTGTTATGAAAGCAGTCTCTTCATTAAGGTAGCCAACTTTACATTTTGTTTTGGGACATTCACCTACTTTGACTTCTGTACTTCTATTATTGTTTGTAATGCTAATTCATATTATGGTTCTCAGAAATCTCGAGGCTTTAACATTGGGGAGAAGACAGCTTGGTGAAACTTTCTTCCATGCCTTGGCAGAATGTCACATGTTGAAGAGATTAAATGTTAATGATGCTACGCTTGGTAATGGCATCCAGGAGATACCTATAAACCATGATAGACTGCGTCAGCTTCAATTGACAAAATGTCGTGTGCTCCGTATTTCTGTAAGGTAAAGCAGGAAGTTTTTTTTACACCAAAGTACCATGGACTTGATTTTTGTGTGTGTTCTAAAATATAATATTTTCAGGTGTCCACAGCTGGAGACGTTGTCTTTGAAGCGTAGTAACATGGCACAGGCTGTCCTTAATTGCCCTCTTTTACATGATCTTGATATAGGTTCTTGTCACAAGCTTTCAGATGCTGCTATACGATCAGCAGCAACTTCGTGCCCCCAGTTAGAGTCTTTAGATATGTCAAATTGTTCATGTGTTAGTGATGAAACACTACGTGAAATAGCTCACACTTGTGCCAATCTCCACGTTCTCAATGCATCGTATTGCCCAAACATTTCACTGGAGGTCTGTTTTTTTATGTGTACTAATTCTTTGCTGTTCTGCTATTTTAATGTATCATTATTTGATCTGTCTCCTTGCTTTTCTGTGAAGTCTGCGAGACTTACAATGTTGACAGTTCTAAAGCTTCATAGTTGTGATGGCATCACTTCTGCATCAATGGCTGCAATTTCACATAGTTATATGTTGGAGGTCAGTATTAATCATCTTCAAATATCAGCCTTGCATGTCTCTAGGTATCTGATTGAATATTTAATAAATTTATAATCTTTCATTTTGATTTTGTCTTCAGGTGTTGGAGCTTGACAATTGTAGCTTGCTGACTTCTGTGTCTTTGGATCTTCCACGTTTGCAGAATATAAGACTAGTACATTGTCGCAAGTATAGTCCTCTATAATGTCAACTTTGAAATCCCTCCTTTGCCCCTAATGAAATATAATAGAAAGTTAGTTGTATTATTTTTCCCTGCTTAATCTCCCGTTTATCTGTTTCTTCAGATTTGCTGATTTGAACTTACGAAGTCTCATGCTGTCATCTATTATGGTATCTAATTGCCCAGCACTCCATCGTATCAACATCACTTCAAATTCACTACAGGTGTGCAGTCAATATGTAATTTGGTTTCTCTCCTTCCTTTTTGTAGTTGTTTGTTGAAGCAAAGTTCTAACTGTATAATTTCATCAACATGCAGAAATTAGCATTGCAGAAGCAGGAGAGCCTAACCACATTAACTTTGCAATGCCAAGTTTTGCAAGAAGTGGATCTTACGGACTGTGAATCTCTAACTAATTCTATTTGTGAAGTTTTCAGTGATGGTGGTGGATGTCCCATGCTTAAATCACTTGTTCTTGATAACTGCGAGGTTTGTAAACCTTTGGTCTTTATATTTTTCTTGTACTATTGATTTTAAACTTTCTCTTTCTTTGAATTCTATATGTATTAGAGGGTATGGTGATCACAGTTTATAAGTATCAAGTGTTCGTATTGATTTGAAGTGGGCTTATTGTAAATCAAATAAATTTCATGGACCTGGGAGCACAATTTATGTTGATGTGGACCGCCTCTCTTATGCAACTTCTAGTCCCCCTCTCCATGTTCTACGCATCCCTCTCTTCTCAAACCCCTCTCCATCTGAGTTTCGTCGCAGATCTGGTGGTTTTTAAAAAAAACTTGTGCCGTCAACCACCATTTTTCCGACATTTTCACTTCTCGAAAACTGGGGTTGGATTCCACTGTCAAAATGCTGCGATCTCGGCGTTATATCTCGTTTGGACTCCACCGTGAAAACGCCGTGATCTCGGTGTTATATCCTGTTTCTTAGAACCATTTATAGATGGTCATTAGGAGTATAAAGGACTGAGGTCCGTGTGCTGTCCTAGACTGTTTTGGGGGAAGAGATAGGTAACATTGTACAATGGTCAGGAACGTTGAAGTGTGCATATGAACTGGTATGTTTAATCTGATGAGTGGCTTGTGATGTAAAAAATATATATTTTTTATTGGCAGTTCCTAACCTGATTGAATGTACCAAGGTTTAAACTTAAGGCATCCCTTATGTAGAAAGGAGCTCTTTTCAACTTGGCCCAACTTAAGTGAGTGATTTTTTTTTTATTATTGAGTATCTAATTCATAGCTGGTGTGAATGTGGTTAATGGTTATACTCTTATATTCTTTTCACTGGTATTTATTATTGGCTTTTCTCTTCATGTGTGCATGCTTGTCGTGGTTGAAGTTGATTCCTTGCATTGAAATGTTCTGATTTTCCCATTTTCAGAGTTTGACAGCAGTGGGGTTCTGCAGCACTTCATTAGTCAGTCTCTCTCTTGTTGGATGCCGAGCTGTTACTGCTCTTGGACTCACATGTCCTTATCTTGAGCAAGTCTACTTAGATGGTTGTGATCATCTTGAGCAAGCTTCATTTCATCCTGTAAGTGTCCACTTTTGTCCCTTTTCTTTTGAGTTCTTCGTTATTACATGCACATACACAATAGAATGTGTTTGTTTAATATATGCATATCTGATTCCTTTGCTGGTTACACCTTAGGATTCCCACTTCATGATTTGGTTTATATACTACATATCATGCTATTGAAACCATATTCCCTTGAGTTGGGTAATCGGCATGTCAATTGCATCATATTTTTTAATAAAAATTACCTTCGCCCACATCATTGAATTTTGTTTAAACATTTTCTTTACCATTCTTGTTATTATTTAACAATTCAAAAGCTAAGTATCCCTGCCTCTGATTCAGGTTGGCCTTCGATCTCTAAATCTGGGTATATGCCCCAAATTGAATGTACTTAAAATTGCGGCACCTCAAATGGTTTTGCTTGAGCTGAAAGGATGCGGTGTTCTCTCGGAAGCATCGATTAATTGTCCTCAATTAACATCACTGGATGCTTCTTTTTGCAGGTTATGGATATACTTCTGTTATTTTATTTGTTTTCCTGGATTATTTAAATATGCATATTCTTGTTGTCATGCTGCTTTAACCGGTAGTTTTTATACTTTCCTGCAGCCAACTGAAGGATGATTGCTTGTCCGCAACTGCTGCTTCTTGCCCTCTAATTGAGACGTTAATATTAATGTCATGCCCTTCTATTGGTCCGGATGGACTTTACGCTTTGAGTTGCCTTCCAAATTTGACGCTGTTGGATCTATCCTACACTTTTTTGATGAGTCTACAGCCGGTTTTTTATTCTTGTTCTCAACTTAAGGTAGTTCCTTTTCCATACCTGTTTATGCTTCTCAGTTTAAATTTGACCATGTTTTATGACCCGGATGTTGATTTTATGAGCTTTAGGTTTAGGGCTGTTTCCTAATCAATGAACCCTGTGTAGTATATATATGTGGTCTTGTACAAGTCTTAAATCATCGAAATAAAGATAAATTCCTAAGGTTAGCATGGTATCAAAGGCTTTGGGCACTTTCTCGCCTATTTCCGGTTACCGTTGTCTTCGTCTTTGAGTTCCAAATTTCGAGTTTTAGAATACCCAAGGTAGTTCGTTGTGTCTAGCGACACCCAGCTGTTGTTGTTGTCGTTCGGACGCGGCACTCCTTGACTTAAGTCTCCCGCTCCTTGCAAAATACGTTGTTTTGTCGCTTTTCTGCTCTCATCTCTAACGAATTCGGACCTAGGAGTTCATCTATTAGACCCTTAAAAATCGTGGCCGGAAAATCACGGACGCAACGCGACTCGCTGCCATGTGTCGCCGCATCCCGAGGTCCAATTTTTCCTGTATCTTTGTTCCTTCGTTTGGAGCAGTTTTTGGATATTTTTTTATTTTTTTTATCATGGTGAAAATTGATGCTAGCTTCATCATGTTTACGGGTAACAAATATTGTGCTTGGTCCTTGCAATCTAAGATTTTTGTAAAAGGAAAGGATCTATGGGATCATGTTATTGGTTTGGGAGAGCACCCAAGTCACTGGTTGGGGTTTAAAGATGCACAAGTTCAAAGTTATATTATTGGACCAGTAGTTCCTATAATGGTTTTTAACATGTGTCCTTATCGCACGATTTTCGGAGTTACTTACAACGAATCTATTATCAGGATAACCTGACCCGTTTGTTTCAGTTTGAATTGGATATCTTCTACTTCCGACAGTGATACCTTCCTCTTTAGGAATACTACGCATCTGATTTTGAGACTGTTCGGTCTCCAATGCTGAAATTGGTTTTTGCGCCCTCTCTCGATATTTGCTTTGGAGAATTTCTTTGTGAGTAACACGTGCTGACCTAAAGAATATTTGAATAGGTGGAATAGGGTTCCTCTTTTGTTGCTTATGATGCTTGAACCGTTGCCAACGAGCTCCCATTTGACCCTTGAGACATGAGTAATGTCAATGCTACAATTGCTATATGCTTGTTCATTTGGCAAATGTCGGTATTGTTAAAGGTCTCACTATCGAGACCTATTAAATTCACCGCCATAATGATGTATATCATGTTGTTGTCTCTCTCGTTGTGTCACCTCATTCTCCTTCGAGTCAGACTCGCTCCAAAAGTGGTATAACAAATGTTGTGCCTTCGCTTTCGTTCTGAGTGTGACAAGTTGTCGCCTCAATCTTCTCGGTATGTGTTTCTCAGGTATGGTACTACACAGAAGGGGCATGCTTGCTTTGATCCGAGTTCTATAAATTATGGTGTGTCTAGAAATGTGATTTTTGAGAA
>JAYMTN010001077.1:0-13778 GCA_036897425.1 Erodium trifolium | reverse complement strand
AAAGTTTTATAACGTTCAATAAGAGTCCTTAGTTTTTGGTAACACACCTTTAGTACCCCTTATGAGTTGATCCCAGATCGTTTAATACCCCTTTTGTATTGGTAAAAGAACAATTAATGCCTTATGAATTGGTCACAGATCTTCAAAATGGCGTAAACTTGACCAAAATTTTGTCCATTGCGCTACCAATACATAAGGGGTACTAGAGGTGTGTTACCAATACATAAGGGGTACTAAAGGTAATTAAGCCTATTTTTATGCTCTTCCCACAATGCTTAAGGATTCGATAAAAACAGGAGGGCTGTTTTGTATAGAAGGGGTTATACAAAGTTGGGACATGATCAATTCATATTCATCAAAATAGTAAAACTCGTGACATCTTGCATCTCTTGTATTTGCTGCAGCTTAAAGGAGCAAAAATACCTGAGAGTGAATTCAAAACCCTTCCGAGTGGTTTGAAGTTAGTAACACATTTGAACCTCTGTTGTTCACATATGTTTCTTTCAGTTTTCATTCATTTTAATTTCAGGGGATAATTGCGAAAAAGTACCCTGAGGTATTCACTTTTTCCAAGTTGTAGCCGTTTTCTCTGATAATTGCAAAAAAGTGCATTGAACTTGCCTTTTTGTTGCACTTTGTGTAAAAAAAAATTCAAATGACAATTTTACCCTTACAAACTAATAAGTAAAAAACAAAAAATCTAGAACTTTAATCTTCTTCCTCTTTGTACGTCCAAAAAAGTGAGAATACTGGATTTTTTTTGTTTTTTACTTACAATTTTTAAAATTAAAAATTCAAGGGCAAAATTGTCTTTTTGAAGCAAGATTACACAAAGTGCAACAAAAATACGAGTTCAAAGCACTTTTATGCAATTATCAAAGAAGAGGGTTACAACTTGCAAAAAGTGAATACCTCAGTCCCCAGGGTACTATTTTACAATTATCCCTAATTTCAAATTTGATTTACTTTCCAAATTGAAAAATAACATGGTATACCTTCCTCGAGTTCTTCGTTTGAGCTCATAACTCATATCGCTCTAGGTGATATTTTATTTGGTGATTTTAAATCTAGAAACAGGATATTGAACATCTAAGTCCGTGTTTATCACTAAATGACTTGGTATTTACTTAACCTCTTATAATTATCTTAATCAGGTACTATGATCTGAAAGTTGGAACTGGAGCTGAAGCTGTGAAGGGATCAAGGGTTGCAGTACGGTTGTGACCCAATTAATTTTCAAAGTTACTAAGTGTTTAAACTCACTTAGTCTCTCTAAAACCACTTAGTTGCCCTTATAGTTTTGTGATAATCTCAGAAAAGTACATTAGATTTGTCACATTTTTCACGTTACTTTATTTTGGCAACAAACGACAAAAATACCCTTCAAATTTTTTAAAATATGTCACTACTATGGCAAAGTTATACTTGAGTTTCCTGAATTATTGCGAGGGTATTTTTGTCATTTATTACTAAAATAGAACTAAGTATGTAGTTGGATGGGAAAATTTAAAAGTCGGTGTAGTTAAATGACAAATGCAACAAGATTCGTGTACTTTTATGAGATTGTCCCTATAATTTTTAATTACGGATTAGGTTCTTTTTTATCCACAAAACTCTTTTTACACGATACCGGTTCACACATGTGATGCCTTAACTTTCAAGTATTCCCTTAAAAGTGTTAGAGGATATAAGAGTTCTGGTTTCATGATTATTTGGAATTAAAAGATAGGGATAATTGCCAAAAAAGACCATGAGGTATTCACTTTTTGTAAGTCATAGCCCTCTTCTTTAATAATTGCAAATACATGCCCTGAACTTTCTTTTTGTTGCACTTTGTGTAATTTTGTTTCAAAATGACAATTTTATCCTCGAAATTTTGAATTTAAAAAATGATAAGATAAAAACAAAAAATCTAAAATTTTCACCTCCTTTAATCTTCTTCTTATTTGGACATACAAAAGAGGATGCAAATTAAGGGAGATGATAATTCTAGATTCTTTATTTTTACTGATTATTTTTTAAAATGGTAAAATTGTTATTTTGAAACAAATTTATACAAAGTGCAACAAAAAGACAAGTTCATAGCACTTTTTTGCAACTATCAAAGAAGAGGGCCCTAACTAGCAAAAAGTGAACACTTCAGGTACTTTTTTGCAACTATCCCTAAAAGATAAGAATGACATAGGTCCTTAAACTAATATCATATTTATGTTGTAGGTTCACTACGTTGCTAGATGGAAGAGCATCACTTTTATGACCAGTAGACAAGGACTTGGTGTTGGTGGTGGAACGGTAATGTCAAAGTAGCTCTAGATTTTTCATATCAATTATTTCAAGTATGTGCATGAAAAATCAAGTTAAGTCATTCGCAACTTGATAAGAAGATATCATTATTATGTATTTGAAAATGGGTTAATCGTCAAAAACTACCCTAAAGTATTGTCCACAAACGAAAACCTACCTAAAGTTTTGTCCTCGGTTTTAGGCTACACTAAAGTTTTGTCCGCAGATTTCCGTTAAAATAACGTCACAGGTTAATCGTCAAAAACTAACCTAAAGTATTGCTCACACAACTATAGAATGCATTATGTATTGCCCACAAATCTATTGAATCCACGAAGAACTGCCCAGACCATTCATTCTGAACATTTATCATAGTTTCTCCCTGTTACGTTTTTCTAACGGAAGTCGATGGACAAAACTTTATGTAGTTTTTCGTTTTTGACAATTAACCTTTTGAAAATCTTCATCAAGAATAGTTCACTTTTTGGTGATGTATTTTATTTTTGTTATTGCGTCGATGCAGCCTTATGGGTTTGATGTGGGTCAATCTGAGAGGGGATCGGTCCTTAAAGGGTTAGACCAAGGCGTTGAAGGCATGAGAGTCGGAGGCCAGGTGAGATCAATTTCTTTATTGTCACAACCTTTTATCAAGATTTGGGCTTAAGAGTCAAGACCACCCCTTGTATAGAAGGGAAGTCTATTTTTGTCAATAAGAGTTGGTGAGAGATCAAAGAGGCCCAACTAAAGTTGGAGAGAGAGAAGCCCAAGAGGCCAACTGAATACCGCTGTTGGGACTTGAACCCTGGTCTCAAGGACCCAAGTTCAGGTGCTCAACCAGTTGGACCCATTTCCTGTACATTTTGACCTTGTTACCCTTGAGAGTTGTCGACTTTTTCTCCATTTATTTGTTCGTTTGATGTATGTAGCTTTTGTTTCTGCAGCGTTTGCTTATAGTTCCTCCGGAGCTAGCTTATGGAAAGAAAGGGGTACAAGAAATCCCTCCAAATGCCACTATAGAGGTAACTTTGGAGTCTTTGATGCTAGCTTTCGACAGTAGCCTCCTTTGTCTGTTAATTCTGTTATTACCTGATTCAGGTTCATATAATAAATTTGTGACCAAAACGTCTTGGCAATGAAAAGTATACTTCGTCGTCGCATAAACATGGTTTGAGTGTAAACTTGTTTAGTTACATTATCATTCATATTCATCATTCTCGTGTTTTGCAGTTGGATGTCGAGTTATTGTCGATCAAACAAAGCCCATTCGGGTAAGTGATCGGTTCTCATGTTTGTTGCTGACTAACCTTGAAATATAATTGTTCTGGTGGTTGTTAAGTAGACTCAAATGGTTCTTTTGTTTTGCAGAACTCCTGTTAAAATCGTTGAAGGGTGATCAGTTTTTTCGTGGTCAGTTGACGAACCGGAGAGCTTGACATTATTGCTCGCTATTGCAAAACAAGACAGATTGTGTTATATGATATCTGATATCTGATATCTGTGTACTGTCGTTTCCCTGTCTGGGGTTTCCACAACTAAAATGTTAATGTTGTAGAGCGTCTTCGATGATAACATTATTTAATATGTGTTAAGAGGTAGCTAGATGAAAGAAAAATGGTGTCGCGTAAAACAGAATAATATCGATGTGATACTGGAGAAATTGATATCGAGTTTGGCTCCTGTTACAACCTGAAATTTGTTCTCAACCTCCCCATCTTCGTCAGAAGGAAACAAGTTTGGTTCCTGTTTAAGTAGCACAAAGTTCAGCTTAAAAAGGTAACTGTTCTTCTCAACTAGATCGATTAGTGTTCTAAAATTTCCGACCAGGTCCCGTCTAAGTGTCATTTCCTTGTTGACTGATCCAATTAATCTCCGTCTAGTCCCCGATTAATCCCCAAAAGGTCCAAACCGTGTTGTTGTGGACCTCACCCTTGCTCCCTTGAATGCCTCTTTGGATCAAGACTTCAACGCATATTATGATCCTTACGCACCGAACCATCGGTCGTTCTCGAAAATACAAAGGACAACCAACGAGATGAAAGCTCTTGAAACGAACGATGCATCACGTAGAAACCAATTACCGGGTCGGACTTATATATTTATTTCAAGATTGGGTTATTTTGTCATATGATTTTGGATACGTAGTCATCTATTTGGTGATGTACCAATGCTGAAACGGTAGGTGCATATATAAACAAGAGAAACGATTAAAAACACTAATGGACCGCACGTCTCGAGTTGTGCCCTTCCACTACCAAACCAATCAGACCCTTCACCAATACGTATATATATACGAACACTTGAGCTCGTTGTAATTCTGAAAATCATCTAAGAAAGTCAAACCCGACAAAGCAACCGTTGACTTATCAATTTCACACAAAGAAAAATCATGGGATCGGTTTCAGGTGTGAAGATGATGGTGGCTTTACTGGTGGTCTTCGGCTGTGCCCATTTGGGTGTAGCTTGGGAGGAGCCTCCGGCGACCGGAGTGGTGCATGTCGCCGGAAAAGTGCTCTGCCAGGACTGCACTCAGGGCTGGAACGATTGGGTCAACGGCGACAAGGCTATCAAAGGTCAGTACTTTCTCTAACCCATCGTTTTACATCACGTGAGTTTTTGTCTCTAATTCGTCATTTCAAAATGAGTTTTCTTGCGGTCTCATTTCTCTAGAGGTCACAGGTTCAAATAAAAAAAATGTTCCAAACTTAACTTTTCGTTACAGTTTGTGTACATTCACTATAACGATTTTATACTTAAAATTTTAAATTTAGAAAAATAACAAGAGCAGAAAATCCTAAGACTTCACCTCTTACTCTTCTTCTGATTTGGACGTGGGGGAAAATCAAGAGAAATGAAAATATTGAATTTTTCTAGTGTTTTACTTATCATTTTTAAATGAGTAAAATCGTCATTTTAAAACAAATTTTTACGAAAGACAATAGAAGGACAAGTCCATAGCATAATCTTTTTAATTATAGAAGAAACCGCGAACTCTAAAAAAATGAATACCTCAGGTATTTCACTACAACTACCCCTAAATTCTAACATGACGTATTACTGATCTTTAGGTCAGAACTATGTATAATATGTAAGGTATTCACATGGGAGTCTTAATCTCATGTCGAATAAAAGTAATGTACGTATCTTTCGACACGCGATTAAAGTTGAGATTTCTGAATTGAATTGGTTTGGTATTGCAAGGCTGCAAGGTAGCTGTAACGTGCATGGACGAGAGGAGGAAAATTGTGTATTACGGAAGTGACGAGACCGACGAGCGAGGTTTATACGAAGTGACCATAAGCAAATACATCAGCGGCAAGGAACTGAAGCCCGAGTTGTGCTCGGTGAGGCTCGTTTCTTCGCCGGACGATACCTGCAACGTTGCCACCCACTTCGCCGGTGGCCTCTCCGGCGTGAAGCTGGGCCGGCCTCAATCGGTCTACCGCGACACGATCAAGTTCGTTCTCGAACCGTTTTATTACACAACCCCAATGTGTGACCAACCTGACACCGATGGTGATGACGACCAAGGAGCCAATTATTGATTCCTTCTAATGAGAATTATGTATTTATTTATTTTTTCTAAATCGAGATTTTTGTGCATGTGTCTTAGATTAAAGGGAAAGTTAAAAAAAATGTGACATTGTGTGCTGCTCAGTTTTTACAAATCATTGGCACTTTTTTGGGGGTTGCATTTTGTATCAATTTATTTCAAAATCATGATTTTTTTTTAAAAAATAAATTAAAAAAAGAAACAATAATTTCTACCTTCTAGAGTATCTACAAGGCATAAATGATTGACGAGTTGAGGGGAGTCTGGTCGATTCACCCCCACACAGAGCGAATTGGGATGACAATTGACGAGTTGAGGGGATCTGTCGATTCACCCCACACAGGACGGATTCGAGGAGTTGAGGGGAAATCTGGTCGATTCACTACACACGGCGA
This sequence comes from Erodium trifolium, assembly GCA_036897425.1. Lineage (NCBI taxonomy): Eukaryota > Viridiplantae > Streptophyta > Magnoliopsida > Geraniales > Geraniaceae > Erodium > Erodium trifolium. The sequence continues at coordinate 7,550 of JAYMTN010001077.1, read as the reverse complement.
ATTCGAGGAGTTGAGGGGAATCGGGTCAATTAACCCCACACAGGGCGAATTGAGGACGGATAACCATGTGACTATAAACTGCCTTAGACAATTTGGAACCGATATGGATACATCTTTTGCCTCAAAGGTGAGAGAATCGCCCCGACTACCCAAAACCACCTTTTTTTACCAAAAGATGTGCACGATTTTCATAACCGGATCGAAATTATCAGCAATCAAAATTCACAATCACATAATTCAGCTAACCTTAGAGATCTAATCATATTAGTTTGATTCACTCAGTAATTAATTATAAATTGATTAGTGAACATAATAAATATTCAACACCCTTGAGTACAAAGAAAGGTTAAAATTCTGAAGTTTTCTTATAATATTTTTTGTTTAACAACAGGCTAGTAGTACACATAACACAGTTCATTGTCTGACTGACAAATATGTACACAACGTAATATAGAACCACGAAGCAAACCTTTTTCAGCATTCACAAAATTCGGTCAGCCAATCGATGTTTTGGCGGCGAGATGAACAAGCGCTCGCCTATGGTATGTTGTTCGGAGCTTCTTGTATTTCTGGACGAAGACCCGCAGATCAATCTCTCCGTCGAGAAGCTGCTTGTGCAAGGCTTCTGATTCCTCGTCGGTCTTATTAGTAGCTTCTGCAAATCAAAAGGTTCTTACTCGGAATCAGAATCTATGTTTAAAAGCCAATTCTATTCATGGTAGGGTTATCATATACGATGATACGATAGAAACTACACCTAAGTTTACACGTTTTTCACGTAGATAAACCTAAGGTCCAAATTCATTTTCAGCTACCCTAGGTTTCTAAAAAAATCACATAGCTCTTTTTCATCAGAAACTGACAAAAATGCCCTTGACCCTAGTCTATAAAAAAATGCACTTGACCCCGCCTACACCCGCACGATTAGAGTAAATTGAGTCGGTTTTGTAAAAAGCGACGCCACCTAGGCTGATTTTTATAACACTGCTCTCTAAAAGATAAAACTACAGAAAAAAGACCCCAAAAAATGAACCTTTCTAAGATTAGGGTCAAGGGCATTTTCATCCTTTTCTGGCGAAAAATACCCGTGAACTTTTCTGAAGCCCAGGGTAGCTGTGAAACGAATTTGGAACTTACGTGTAGCTAAGAGAAAAACATGTAAACTTAAGTGTAGCTAGGTGTAATTAACCATATTATTTACCTTGAAGACGTTGGAGAAGGGAAACCGGAGAATAGAACTTCATGGTCTCCTCTTTTTGTTTCTCAAGTTCATTTAGTTTCTCCTGTGCAGCAGCCAACTCGGTTGTTCGGATTATTCTGCACTGTGGTCACATAAGCAGAACACAATCAGCATACCATTTAAAACTTTCAAGCCACGGGTAATATGATAAAATGAGAGCCTCAAACTTTACCTGGTTCCGAAGCTCCATTATGTAAGGTTCCTTATCCAGGTTCTCCCCTACAGTCAGATTAAAGGTAAATAATAGAATTAGATATTATATCTTTGTGCAATCTTCTATGGAGATATATGTTAATAAAGTGGGTGATTTGAGTACTTACTGGCAAGTTGCAGAGTCTCCTTCCGGAGCTCATCCTTCACCTGAAGATAATCATCACAAAATGAAAAATATCAGAACGGTCACATACACATACAGGTTCCCACAATCCAGTTGCAGTACTTGTAAGCAGGCATAAATGTAACGTAAAAATGGAAGAAAGATAAAGTTTTGCAGAATGAGCACTCATTGGATGAAGAACAAGATCAGAAGCACCAGTGTGAGGGGAAAAATATAAGCTGAGTGCATACGGGAGAGAGGAGGCCCAACAAAAAATTATATTCATGGTCATTAGTACAAGCATTAAGCGAAGAAATACAGAAAATTCGAGGCTCAAGACGCTAATAAACCACAGGATGCAACTTACATTGTTCTGAATTTTAACCTGATCAAGCGAGAATAGGAATTGTTGGTAGGCATCCTTGTCTGACAAAAGCTTTCGTAACTCATCAACGCTGAAAGAAGAGTAGAGAAAATAATCAGATAATTGTCAGAAAGCGGACAAATTAGTTAACGGGTAAGATGTTCACAATCCAACGTATTAACAAAGTGGATCAGAACTGTGGATAATCCCTTCGATATAAAAAAATAAACTTCAGTTGGTTTCATGTAAGATGAACTATACCTTTTATCCTTTAGAGCATTAATAATTCCCGCTGCTTCAGCAGGTGAAACATGCGATGGGGACTGAGGCGTCTCTGTAGGCCTTTGTGAACTGAAGCCACTGTAAGAGCTGCTACCTGGTGTTGAAGGACGGGATGATGTTGGCGTGCTAGTCGCAGACGTGGGATACCAAGACTGTGATGCTTCCTGTGGACGCGGCTGAGCTTCTGGCTCCTGAGAACCCCTGCATATAATCAAGGTTCAACCATTGTTGCATAACCATGAAGAAGACAGTATATACATGCCGGAAAACGTTATTTACACCCCCTCGGTGACCTTTGACACTCAAAAAACACCCCCTAAAGGTGAGGGTCATCAGTAAAACACTGTCACCGTTCGTTATTAATCAAAAACCCCGAATAGGTGATGGTTTTATTAGGAAAAAAACACTGTCACCTTTCTCATTTATCAGTGTTTTTTTTTTGGAACAAAATGGATAGAATCCGTGGTTTTTTTGATGAATAACGAAAGGTGACAATGTGTTACTGATAACCCCTCACCTTTACAGTGTGTATTTGAGAATCAAAGGTCGCCGAATGTGTGTTGATAAAGCTACCCCTACATATAAACCCTAAAACAAGTATCTAAATTATGATAAAATTCATTTAAATTATGATTACGTAGAATCTTAGTTCAAGAGCAAAGGAAAAGACAAACAGCTGCTAGTGATGCATTACCAGAAAATCATAAACCTCATTCACCTTCTACGAATCTGAATTACCAATACAGTAACAGATTTCAAAACCTAAAGATGGTGCAATGGATAATTCAGTGACAATCACATGACAGCATTTAGCTGCATAGCTAGTGAATGATACTAAATATCGCCTATTTCATTATGGATTACAAAAAAGTTGAAGTTGCAGTTTCGAGCTATCTCTTAACATCACTCAAAAACACCTTTTTAGCTATCACAGATCAAATTAACAATGTCAGAGCCTAATTTTTCATAGACAACAACAATAATAATAATAATAATAATAATAATAATAATAATCTATCCTCCACTCCACCAATGAATCATGGAGTTCAAAATGAACCTCACATGTTCTTCAATCCTACATACCATAGAAATAACAGCTAATATTCAAAAATCATACAAAAAATTGCATGGACTACAAATTCTTGAACAAATACAAATTAATTACATGAGAAAGACAAATCACAAAACCCTAGCAGCACAAAATGACAAAAACAGCCAGAATTCGAGTTTCTCCTTCCTAAGCACAAAATCATGCCAATTCTACGAAGAAATTGAGGAACCGATAACTAAATTGCACGGAAAATACCATAAACGGAGAAAATTGACTCTTAAAACGTTAAGAATCGATGCGATGACGATAGAAAGCCATACCAGAACTTGAACATCGCCAAACGAACAGGTCCACGATCGCACAATCGATCAAAATCTCGATGAAAAAGCTCGAGTAGCAACGAAATCGCTTCCTCTGTATCTGTCGGTGCAATCGGAGCTCCGATTCCCTCCGGTCGTCTCCTCCGGTCTCTACTACTTCGAGCTTTGATTAGCCAATAAGAAAGCCTCTCTCTCTCTCTCTCTTTTTTCCTGAATGGTTTTGTAATTTAATGTACGGGGTGTTATCGTCTTTCCGACATCCACGCGTGTTTCATAATCGTGTGGAAGAGCGTCAAGATGGCAGTAACGCGGCAATGAGAACATAGAGAAGTGTAGTGAAAGAATGGATTATTCGAGACAAAAATCATGTAACTTTTTTGGTTTTTGAGTTAAGGACAGATTTTCATTTCATTTAAAAGTGATAGTACATGTTTGATAGTCCTGACGGGATAAATATAATAATCTTGTAATTTCTCGGACGTCCGTGACATTTTTGTGATACGTCATAAAGGCGACCAAATACTAGAAATTAAAAGGAGGCGCGAATACTAGCTGTGATCGGAGAATAATTGGATTTGACATAAAAGCTAGACATCAGCACATAAAAACTAACAAGAAAAAAAATAGGGAAATCAATCATGGTTCGACCTGAAGCCAACCATGGGTGCCTATATATATCTTGAACCTCAACCAAGGTTCACGAAATAACTAGATAAAATGCGCAATTTGGTAGGGAGCTCTGGGATTGGTGGAGGACGACGATCAACAACAACCAATCGTGATTGTGTGTGTGTGTGGGGGGGGGGGGGGGCTTCTCCTCCCGGATCAGAAAAAAGGGTATCAAATTGGTCATTTTCAAACATGTGAGACCTTAAGGTCCGTAGACCGAACAAAAGGATACCAAAATATATTTAATCCTAAAACAGGTATAGTCAAAGAATGTTATGAACATGTGATCGATCATAATAAATGAACCTCGCGTTATTTTGTGGTTGAGGTGTGATGCTTGAACTTAACTCTCCGTGATCACGTGACTCAACTCAAGTAAGGAAGGAGAATCTCAAAAGAAACTCGCGCAAACCACCTCTGGTATTCCTAATTATTGAAGAGACTAACTATCAGCGGACTGACAAATTCTCGGCACTTAAAGGAAAGGTCGTAACCCCTTCAGGCCCTAATAGCTTTATACCTAACGAATGATATGCTACCCGAGATTACCGTGAAAGCAGGCCCTATCAGCTTAAGCAGGGATATGCGGGATTTAGGATATGTTGCAATGAAATCCTATTCTTAAATAGGGGGTAGCATCACAGGACTACCCCATTCGACACAATTCTCTCCCCCTAAAAATCAGTGTTGATGTGGAACTCTGATAATCGCCTACTCGGTGGTAAAGGAAATAAGTTCTCCCCTGGCACAGGACAACAACATTTAGTCCCCAAGTTGCGATTACGGCATATTCCAACTATGGATTAATGGTCTGTGGCGTCACTCCAAGCAACACCTTTCCTTCCTACACTGACTACTCTTCGGAGTCTAAAAACAAAAATCACAATTTCAATTGACAAGTCGGTTCTATCACATGGAGGGAGTTGAGACTTGATCTTAGGCTCATTAATTGGCGATTTTAGCAAATCGCCTCCTAATCAATCTAAAGATAACAAATTTCACACCGACTATCATTTCCCTTCCTAGGTACTTAATCAAATCATACACACAATCATCTAATCAAACATTCATTCAATTAATCAAACATACATTCAATTTGCCAAATCTCCTACCTAGGTCCAATGTTGAACCAAATCAGTTATCGAATTTGGCTCCCGTAATACTCAAGTCATACAATTAATTGTATCATCAAGCTATTAATTACCAAACAACACAAACTAACCTCTCAATTTCATATTACACAAGACATGAGTTTGACATGGACGAAATTGAGAAGAACAAGAACATGAAAGTCTTCAAACATCATCAATCCACCACAATACCAAAAAATAAACATCAATTTCATATTATTAATCTCAAATCCACACATCCATAGCCATTAGAGGATCTCAAATCTCAACAATCGAACATAGATTTACAAGAATAAAGGGTAGGAAGAAAAGTCTAGAAAATACTTATGTATGGGTAGAGGAACCCAATACCCAAGACTCAAAACTTCTTTTTCTCTCTATCTTCTTCTTCCCCCAAACTTGGCTGTCTTTGCTCTCTTTTCTTTCCAACGCCTTAGTCTTGCTCTCGAAGTGGTAAGAACTCCCTTTCTTCTTTAGGATTTAACTTTCCTAAGCTTCTTTCTAGAAATCATATTTTTGGTTGGAGCTCTCTCTCTCACACACACACAAGCTCAAGCGTTGTTTTTATAGAATTCCAGATCTACAACTCCACCGCCCCCTCCACGGTATGGTGTGACATGGTAGCAATGCATTTTATCATCCATGTGGTGGTCTATGTCCGTTGGCTCATCACTGTCTTCCTCCACGACTTGTGAGGTATGTGGAGGTGATCTCTCCACGACATGGGATAAAAGGGTGGGTCGTCTCTACCCACAAGCCCAATGTTGGTGTACTGCCATGACGTGGGAAGTGTTCCACGATGTTCCTTCTTCCTTCACGTCGGGGGATGACGTGATCCCCACAATCTTGGAAAAATCCTAATGCTCCTCGGCTCTTGAGATGCCACGTGTCCTTCTGCACGTCGTGGATATTGGTGGTCCATGTCGTGGGTTTCAGGGTTTGCTGACTCGGGTGTTCTTCGTTTGATTTCTTCGTGCGTAGCTCGGTTCTCGAGGCATTCCTTCAATCTATTGACGCTCTTGAGCTTCCACCATGTATAATCTGCATTGAAGATGCAATACGAGAACCAGAAGATTGCATAGAAAAAAGAAAAATATAAAGATGTAATTCTTGCTTATCCTGGGCAAACAACGATATATGTGCGGAATACATGCACTAAATTGAACCTACATATGAGATCTCATCAAGCTAATCCCTTTCTTGCCTCAAAAAACCAAGACACGCGAGAGCCAACAGCTCAAAGAAAACAATGGCTGCTACACTATAAATAGGTACTAACTATGATAAATACCAAGGTAAACCATGTGATACTAGCTCTGTAGGCGAATCTTGGTGACTCAGGATTATTGAAAGCAATAAAGATGCAATGCAAACTCAATTATCCAGACTAAAATCAACTATCTATAGGGATGAGGAAGAAACCGGAGCATGAGGAACCGAGCCCTAAATACCCACCAAGTAATCTGTTGGAGGAAGACATGAAGTTGGCGCAACAGACAAGGGGTGAGAAGTAAACCCGCCTATCCGAATAAGGACCTTTGTAGTAGGTGGCTGGGTTGATACTCCCTAATCATAAAACCTCAGGGTGGTATCGATACCACCGGGTATCATGTAATATCCTATCACTTCGAATGATTTTCAGCATATTGTACATTCGCGGGGACCTCATATCTACCTAGGAAGGATATTAAAGGTTGTTAATCAGGACGGGAGATAAACCCATTTGTGCCGAACCAGCTCATCAAGCACGGGCTAGCCAAGTCTCTTAACCTATTTTCCGCCGAATACTCACAGAGTAATCGTCACTTATCCGATCATGTTCGATTTGTAGATGATCCTTAATATTTTTTTGGCTCTCGTCTCGTTAGTCTTTCATTTATGTTAGTATAATCCTATTTTTGATATTTCAGTTTATTTACCTATCCTACGGTTTATTTACATGGCCTATGGACAATTATATCATCCTTAATACTTTTTTTTTCCACAGAAGACGATGGATATTATTACTTGTAAATGAAACAGGTTACATGAGGTAAACATCTAACTCAACTGACTTAAAATAAAAACAAAACAGAAAGTAAAAGCGCTCTTGAAGCTTCAAAGGGTGTCCGGAGGGGGATACTGCGACAGCTGCTATGAAAGCCTATCGATGCAGCAACTCCAGACGGGGTAACAACG